>LR738556.1:6029230-6328920 GCA_902685375.1 Neostethus bicornis
CTGGGACATAAATATCTGTTAATTGTAGCACATTTATGCCTCTGTGCGAAAAACTCTTCTGCTATTCAAACACATTAATAAAATATTAAAATTTATAAAATGGGGAATACAACACAGCTGTGCATTTTGCAAACTACAAACATGAGTAAATTTTATTCCCTAAAATTTGAAGAATGAGGAAGATCATCAATTTGTTTGCTTGAACAAAAAACACTGAACAAAACTAGTAGGATTTTTTTTTGTTTCAGTTGCATCTAGATTGCTTGAAGATAAAATAAGTCTCCATTAGAACTTATTTTTTAGTCAATTCAAGGCAAAAAAAATTAAACCCTTTGCTGTATATTTGGTATAAAATATACAAATATGCACTACTTTGTTCAGGACAGGGGGTGGATGATATTAGTTTTCTATCCCCATAGCCCCTAAACCAAAGTGATATTGGTCTATAGTGGGGTCTTTAGTGATAAAGGTGGTATTAAATAAAGATGAGACCAGGCTCACAATATTTACAAAAGGACAATGCTATTATAACGGGACTGTTAGTTCTACCATGAAGCTCCTGAGTTGTGATGAAAAGCAAGGGGAACATATTAAACTGGAGCCGTTTTGTAAAAGCCTGCCTTTTGCCATCCATACCTGCCTCAGAGAAAACCTTGGTGTCATGTAAATAAAGAGAGAAAGGAAGAAGGATGATTGCTTCAGAGGGAAAGGGACAGCACGGGGTTGGGCGAGAACTAAAAGAAAAAGTGAAAAGAGCTGGAAAATATGTCAGTGAAATATATTGAGAAGGTAAATGGAATCTTCTGAGGAATGGAGGATGAGGTAAAGATGAAAAGCGTGGCAGTGTTAGGATGACAGTTGGAGGCTGAAACTCCAATCAGTATTCGGGGCAGGGCAGGGCTTTAGATGTGGACATTCAAACAGTGTTCAGCTGCTTTTGAGCTGCAGATATACTGCACTGATTCAATATTTTCAGTATAAGCAGACCTTTTCTGACCATGATCAAAATTACATACTCCGCTAGGAAGTTATTTCACATGGATGTGCTCCTTTTGGTTTTTTAATAAAAACAGGAGGATGTTCTTAATATTTTAGATGTTATGCTTTATGCACTTTCTGGCCAGAAAAAGACCTGTTAAACTGAATAGAGAGAATAATATAGTTCTTGAAAATCCGCTGTATTTTGATGCTAAATCGATGAAACCTTGTCTTTTGCATTTTTTATACAAAGTAAAAGGAACTCTACTATAACATTTTTAATTCACAATGAGTTCATACAAAATATCAACATGTGATGTTTTTAAAAAAAATGATCAAGAGATCTGACTGATTTGGATTAACTGTAGAAAGAGTGGTTCTATTCGGTTTGACGTCACCCGTAGCTATTGCCTTCATCCAAATAAAGCCAATTTAGTCATCACTTTCTGCCAATATGGACAGCACCATGTCAAATCCATGGGGTTGGAAACATGCATTCATCGGTACAGACCGCACTAGCACTGCGAAACACTGCGAAACACCATGCCAAACAGCATCAAGCTTTTTGAACACACCTCAGTCTCTGAAGCCCTAACTGCAGCCAGTCCATCTTACTCATGGTCTGACTCACAATGGGCTTGTTCAACCCTGAGGGGTTGAACAAACAATTTTTTTTAATCAGTGCATTTGATTGGTCAGTCGTTAACTTGAATTGCGCTATGGAGCAAATAACAGCCAAAAAACCTGGAGTATTGAGAGTGCATTTTAACTAAAGTAACTGTTAGAATGATTATCACAACAATAGTGATAGAGTAATGGCCGTCAATTCTTTAACAGGAGCTCTTTGGGTGCTGCCACCATATCAAGTACCCAGAGACTTTCTACTTGGCGTGAGGAGGGAATACAGGCTTGCTGTGTGTCGTTCCTTTATACTGTTGCTGAACCTATTGCAACCTAACAATATTTGCTTAGTATTAAATGGTAAAAGGTCTGATCCGGGGTGCGCACACTTTTTCAACACACAAGCTATTTAAAAAATTAACATGTGACAAATTACAAAGTGATCTACTGACAAGAAAAAAAAAAAGTGAAATATGGTCATATTTACATTGTAGGTGCCAAAACGTCTTTTTTTGTAAACACCTTGCTGTGATTGATAACAGCAGTAATTGATGTAATGCGCACCCCTGATCAAATTGTTTTAAGTACTGTTAAATGATATTGATGAATAAGTACATTTATACTAACTTCTGGTGTGTTTGTATGTGCTTGCTAAAACAAGTTGTGAAATTAAAAACTAAAATATGATGTCACGTGGCAATACTGTAAATAAAGTTGTATAATGTAGGGTGTCATGATGATGGGGAAGCGGGACCCAAATTCATAGCAAGTTTACTGTAGGTAGCAGGAGTGCAGAAACAGATATAGAGCTCAGGAGGACGAGGACTCAGAGGTGGTGCTCAGCAGGATAAGGGACCAGAGGTAAAGCTTAGCAGGAGGAGGGACCAGAGGTAGAGCTCAGCAGGATGAAGGACCAGAGGTAGAGCACAGCAGGATGCAGGACCAGAGGTAGAGCTCAGCAGGATGAGGGACCAGAGATAGAGCTCAGCAGGATGAGGGACCAGAGGTAGAGCTCAGCAGGATGCAGGACCAGAGGTAGAGCTCAGCAGGATGCAGGACCTGAGGTAGAGCTCAGCAGGATGCAGGACCGGAGGTAGAGCTCATCAGTATAATGGACCAGAGGTAGAGCTCAGCAGGATGAGGGACCAGAGGTAGAGCTCATCAGTATGATGGACCTGAGGTAGAGCTCATCAGTATGATGGACCAGAGGTAGAGCTCAGCAGGATGAGGGACCAGAGGTAGAGCTCAGCCGGATGAAGGAACATGGGTAGAACTCAGCAAGATGAGGGAACACACGTAGGGCTCAGCATGATGAATCCCAGAGATAGAGCTCAGCAGGATGATGGACCAGAGGTAGAGCTCAGCAGGATGAGGGACCAGAGATAGAGCTCAGCAGGATGAGGGACCAGAGGTAGAGCTCAGCAGGATGCAGGACCAGAGGTAGAGCTCAGCAGGATGCAGGACCTGAGGTAGAGCTCAGCAGGATGCAGGACCGGAGGTAGAGCTCATCAGTATAATGGACCAGAGGTAGAGCTCAGCAGGATGAGGGACCAGAGGTAGAGCTCATCAGTATGATGGACCTGAGGTAGAGCTCATCAGTATGATGGACCAGAGGTAGAGCTCAGCAGGATGAGGGACCAGAGGTAGAGCTCAGCCGGATGAAGGAACATGGGTAGAACTCAGCAAGATGAGGGAACACACGTAGGGCTCAGCATGATGAATCCCAGAGATAGAGCTCAGCAGGATGATGGACCAGAGGTAGAGCTCAGCAGGGGCAAGATGAGGGACCAAACGTGGAGGGGTACCATCATGGATGCAGTAGGAGGGCATGATCATAGCACCACAGACGATCTGACACAGAAGTGAAGGACACCACGGGTTAAATAATCCAAGGTCAACAAAACAAAGCTGGAAACCTCAGGGAGAGGCAATTGGGACTAGGTGTGTAGAATTAGAGCAGAGGTCAGGATTAGGAATGAGGAAATGTTTCAGACGAGAGGAGGATCACGACAGTAGAGTAGCTTTTTATTTCACTGTCACTGGGTTTGTGTTTGGTTAGTTGAATGTGGAAAAAGCTTTCTTTCAATTTGTTTAATTCAAAATGAATATTTTTTTATTAAATGTAAGTGTTCACTCTCTTTTAATTACCTAAAAACGTAAATTAGTTTTATACAAAACTGTATCTCATAATTTTGGTCATCCCCTTTATAAAGGTACCTGAAAATGCTCTTTCACCTATTAGAGCTCCTTTACTATAATTTCTTCTGCAGAAAACCATATAATGTATCAAAAGAAAGCTACAAAAAACTAGCAGAATATCAAGGTTTTTTGCGGTTTTAAAATGTAACACAGCGGCAGGGAGGAGTCCTGAGGTGAAGGTGTTGGGTCTTGTTTGAAGCATACTTCAAACAGCACAAAAGAAAAAGGGAAAGAGGTTCTATTCAATGAATCAGTCATGTATGAAACCTCAGTGACAACGTAGAGATCTCCTAAAACCTTTGCAGAAGTTGAACTGAGAGCAACGAAGCAGTGAAAGCAATCAGCCGGCTGGAGGTACAGGTTTAGAGCTTAGACGTTCATGTTGTTGAAGATAGTATTAAGTAAGGACGTTTATGACTTAATCAGTGTTAGAATTCGTCAATTTATGGGGTTTTTTTTGCTTCCCTGCTAAGACCCATGTTAGCCTAGATAAGTTTAAAAAATCTGGTCCGGTACAGTGCTTCAAAAGTTTGGATCCGATGGTTGAATCTACAACAAAAAGTGAAACTAATTTGCGGCAGACTTTCTCTACAGGAGAAATTTTCTCACACATGTCCTGCTAGTTTATAAAAAGCCTAATCTGAAGTGTGAGGGGTCAATGAGAGTCTGCTATAATGGTTTGGGGCTCTGTGCATGGGGCCACTGCTGGGGGCTTGAAGGTCAGAGCACTCTGCCAGTGCTAAAAGCTGCACGGCCATTTTTGCCCTGCTAATAGAATTAGGAGGCCATCTGTTTTTGTGCGGTGTGCCAGCCCGGAACCCCTGCTAATTATGTTATAATATCCCGTTCAACTGCAGTCGTCTTTTTAATATTCCCCCGGCAAACACTCCGGGGGCAGGCTCCAATAAAAGCAGGTGGCTGGAGACAGAGATGCAGAAACACGAACCCACATGCTCTGTTCTAATGAAATAACGCTGTAGCTGAAAGTGTAGATCTTCTCCGAACTGGGAAATATGTTCAGAGCTGAGCCATGTTGCCAGGCGACTGCTGCCTGGAATGGCGTGTCTGTGGTGACAGACAGATGGAGGGTGGATGGACATGGTGAAGCCAAGATACTGGAGTTAAACTCTTTCCAAGTCTGCATGTGTGTTTGTTTGGAAGATGTTGCTTGGCTTTTGTTTCCTCAGCAATGATGGCCATGTTTGCTGTGTCACTCTTCAGCACATCAGGGAAGGTAAGCAACATAGTTTAATAAAGTGGCCAGGGCCTCACTTCTGGAAAACACTGTTACCACAAACATCATTTACCCTGTCCACCATTACAATTTAATTATCAGGATATTCTGAGCTGCCAGCAAGGCTTTTCTTCTCTCCTCTGTTCACCGCTGTGTAATCTGATGTATTTATTTATTTGACAAGGCCTGGATTTGTTTTGTTGTTTCCTCTGTGTGCCCTTGTGTTCGCACGTTGACCTTGCGATTCACCCGAGCAATCACAGTGCGCCTCATTAAATTAGAGTAGTGTCAGAGGGGATACTGAGATGCGATGGCAAAGCCCACTGTCGGCCCCGCTTTGTCCTGTGGATCAAGTGAGTTAAATTTTCCTCCTTGTTGCACCTCCTCTCTCGCAGATGTAACCACTGATGCTGCTCACAGGGGACATTGTGCTTTCTAACGTTCTCTCCCAGCATGAGGCTGCTTATGAATATCCCAGTAGTCTCTGCACAGCTTACCTGACACTCTTCATACAGGTGGATGTTCACGTTCTTTTATTTTTTGATGATGCAACCATCTGGGTTTTGGAAAGGTAACTAAAATAGACAATGCACATGATAAATTGTATTGCAAAAATTTTATTAAATATAGTGTTAATTTGTATGCATTCATATTTAAAAAATAAAAACAAGAAACACAACTAAAATCTTGCATCTAAATATTTAGCTTTTGTCTCACAACTTTAAATTTATTATTGTACAGAGGGACATTTTACGAGATGATAAATAGCAGAGCCATCCCCCTGATCTAATAAATTCTCACATTCACCCCTCTTATTAATGCTAAATTGTAGAGAACAGCACTCAAAGGATGGAGGCTTTTTATCTTCCCAAACATCCCCCCCTTGTTAAATGAGGACAAATTGTCCACTGATTAACATGTCAGGAAGCTGGCCACAGCATGGGCCTACTGTAGAACGTCCACAATGCACTACAAGAACAGAGAGATAAGAAAGAGAAAAAGGAAAATTAATATCCCTTTGAAACTGACAGCGGATGTGCTGAATTACTATGCTGCAGCCGTATCCGTCTGTCTGACCAGTTGGGTTGATTGGGATTTTTCCCCTGAGGTTAAAGGCCCTCTTACAGGATTCAAAGCTTTAGCCTACCGTCAGACGGCCTGTTTGTAATTTGTGATTACAGCACAAGCAGAAGGGGTGGCAGGGATTAATTCAATCCAACACACAGATCTAATTCTTCACATTTGCATATTAATGAGAAAAAATGTTGAGGGTTTTTGGCAGGTGGCAAAAGCAGAAGATGGTTAAAAACTTGAAAATTTGGATATTTACAAGCCTTGTGTCTGGCAAACTGAGGTCAGTGGCTGGTTTTGCATTTATTTACATACATCTCCATCTAAATGATGTGATTTTAAATGTAGATATTCAGGTGGCTTTCTGCTTCTTCTTCACCCACTGTTTTCACAGCGATTATTACCATTTAGGTACCGTCTGCCCACTGTCCGCTTTGAAAATTCCTAAGCAGGTTGTACCCTCGGCTCGATCTGTTTCATTAGATTTATTGTACAGTAATCTCTACCAAGAATGCTATTTCCTTTTTTATTAACAATAAGTAATGCCGAATGAACTGATGTAAATATTTTATTAGGGCTAGGGTTAAAAATTTTATTGTGAAAATTAGCTTATGATTTTGGTAAATTTGTAAAAAATTGTCATCTACAACCAGAAAAAGTATGAAAACCTTTACCATTGGTCTCTCAATGAAGAACAATGTACAGAATATATATATTCTGTATATATATATATATATATATATATACTCTTGTGTTTGTACACCTCACTATCAACCTCAGGAAGACCAACATAATGTGTCAGGACGTCGGCACCACTCTCGCAATCACCATTGGCAATCACACCTTGGAGGAAGTGGACAAGTTCACTCATCCTGGCTCCACAATCTCCAACAACCAATCCCTGGACATCAAGCTTAACATCTGAATAGACAAAGCAACAATCGCCATGGCCTGCCTAACAAAACGTATGTGAGACAACACATGCTGACTTTCAACATAAGATGAAGATTTACCGAGCGTGTGTGCTAGGCACCCTGCTGTGTGCCAGTGAAGCTTGGGCACTGTTTACCTTCCAAGAGTGGAGACTAAGTGCCTTCCACCTACATAACCTTAGACGTCACCTAAGCATCACCTGGGGAGATCCAGTATTCAACACGGTCGAGTTTCTCCAATATGTCCGCCATCCTCTCAAAGAGGCGCCTACTATGTCCAGACCATGGATGCAGGGTGGACAATGGCCGCATTCCAAAAGACATCCTCAATAGGGAGGTAGCCACAGAAAAGCGGCCAACTGGATGACCTGCTCTCTGTAAAAAAGATTCCTGCAAGATGGATCTGAAGTCGTGCAACGCCAATGCAGCAAATGTCGAGTCAGTGACCTCTGACTGCTACAGGTGGTGTGCAACTGTCAAAATCGGCCACGAAGATCTGGAAACAGCAAAAACGTCAGTCTGCCACTGCTCCCCCCATGACTCATACCACCTATCAAATTTGCAGCAAGTGTGGTCAGAGCTGCAGTTTCCACAACGGCTTATTCCGCCACTAGATAAGTATCCAGTTGCAGACTCTTTTGTCTCTAGTGACAAAAGGATGCCATCATCACATATGTATATTCAAATCTAATCCTAAGAACCTATTAATAAACATTTTTAAGTACGTTATTGCATATTGCAAGACCTTTGTGTTTAGATGGAGATAAAGAATTTATTTTAAAGTTGTTTTTCCATCATTGATTGAAAATAACACAAGAAAAACAGTCAGCACAGAATTTTCTTTCACTAGCTGATTATTGTCTTATTATCTTGGCTGTGTGCCACATGCAAATTCTAAGTACTCTCCTGAGATGATGAAAGTAATCGTTGTTATTTGTTTTTGTAGCCGGACAACAATAGAGGCCCGTCAAATGAATGAACTAAATGAGGTTTTGTTTAGACAGGCGGTATTTGTTAGTTGATCTATCTATTGTTAACTGCTTCCACTATATTAAATTTGTCAGGAAGAAAAAACGAAGGAAGAAAAAAATCCTTTAGATGTTACAGATTTATAGCTGTAGAGAAAAGATTAGATATGTCCATTTTATCCTGATGAATTCATTTGTGTTGTAATACAAAGCAAAGAATATAGACAGACATATGCTTTGTGCTATCTGATTTTCATTATGCAATATTATTAGTCGTGTGAAACGCAAAATGTTTTCAAGTATTGAGTTGGTCCTGATTTTGACAAAAAAATTCAACAAAACTGCTTTTAATGTATTGACTATCAAAGTAAAATATGATGATCAAAGTGCTCATGGCCTCACAGCAAGAAGGTTAGGGTTCAAGTCCATCTTGAAACACTTTTGCATGTTCGCATGTTTGTTTGCATGTTCTCCCTGTATATGTGTCGGCTTTCTCCAGGTACTCCAGTTTTCTCCCACTCTTCAAAAATATGCATGTTACGCCGATTGGCCGCTATAAAATTGCCCCTGGAAATACAGTGGTATGCAAAAGTTTGGGCACCCCTGTAAATTTTCATGATTTTCCTTGATAAATCATCGGTTGTCTGGATAAGAAATTTCAATTAAATATATCATATAGGAGACAAACACTGTGATATTTGAGAAGTGAAATAAAGTTTATATGATTCATGGAAAGTGTACAAGAATTATTTAAACAAAATTAGCCATGTGCATAAATTTAGGCACCACAAAAGAAAAAATAACTCAATATTTTGTGCATCCTCCTTTTGCAAAAATAACAGCCTCTAAACACTTTCTATAGCTTCCAACTACAGTAGAGTCTGGATTCTGGCAGTAAATATTTTAGTCTATTCTTCTTTACAAAACATGTCCAGTTCAGTCAGGTTTGATGGTTTTCGAGCATGGACAGCCTGCTTTAAATCACACCACAAATTTTCTATAATATTCAGGTCTGGGGACTGAGATGGCCATTCCAGAACGTTGTACTTGTTCATCTACATGAATGCCTTAGTAGATTTTGAGCAGTGTTTAGGGTCATTGTCTTGTTGAAAGATCCAGCCCCGGCGCAACTTCAACTTTTCACTGATTCCTGGACATTGTTCTCCAGAATCTGCGGATATTGAGTGGAATCCATGCGACCCTTAACTTTAACAAGATTCCCAGTCCCTGCACTGGCCACACAGCCCCACAGCATGATGGAACCACCACCAAATTTTACTGTAGATAGCAAGTGTTTTTCTTGGAATGCGGTGTTGTTTTTTCGCCATGCATAACGCCCCTTGTTTTGCCCAAATAACTCTATTTTAGTTTCATCAGTCTACAGCACCTTATTCCAAAATGAAGCTGGCTTGTCCAAATGTGCTTTAGTATACCACAGGCGACACTGTTTGTGGCGTGTGCTGAGAAAAGGCTTTTCCCGCAATACTCGTCCATACAGCATCTCCTTGTGTAATGTGCTCTGAACGGTTGAACGATGCACAGTGACACCATCTGCAGCAAGATGATGTTGTAGGTCTTTGGAGCTGGTCTGTGGGTTGACTGTGACTGTTCTCACCATCCTGCGCCTCTGCTTATCTGAGATTTTTCTTGGTCTACCACTTCGGGCCTTAACTAGACCTGTGCCTCTGGTCTTCCAATTCCTCACAATGTTCCTCACAGTTGAAATTGAGAGCTTAAATCTCTGAGACAGCTTTCTATATCCTTCCCCTAAACCATGATGTTCAACAGTCATTGTTTTCAGATCATCTGAGAGTTGTTTTGAGGCTCCCATTTTGCCACACTTTAGAGAAGATGCAAAGAGGAGAAACACTTACAACTGGCCTCCTTTAAATACTTTCTGATGATTGGATTCACCCGTGTATGGAAGTCAAGGGTCACTGAGGTTACCAAACCAATTTTGAGTTCTAATAATTAGTGCTAAAGGTATTGAAATCAATAAAATGACCTTCAGCTTTTCAGGTTGCCTAAATGTATGCACATGGCTAATTTTGTTTAAATAATTCTTGTACACTCTCCATGAATCATATAAACTTTATTTCACTTCTCAAATATCACACTGTTTGTCTCCCATATGATATATTTAATTGAAATTTCTTATCCAGACAACCGATGATTTATCAAGGAAAATCATAAAAATTTACAGGGGTGCCCAAACTTTTGCATACCACTGTAAGTGCGTGTGTAGATGGTTATCTGTGTGTGGCCCTGCGGCAGACTGGCACCCTGTTCAGGATGTGTCCTGACTTTTTCTGCTTTTGGCATTTCCCTCCAGGGGTCGCCACAGCAAGTCAGCTACTTCTATCTAACCCTATCTGCTGTATCCTCTTTGGTCACACCAACTATCTTCATGTCTTCCTTCCCTGTATCCATGAACCTCCTCTTTGGCCTTCCTCTAGTCCTCTTTTCTGGTGGTTCCAAATCCAGCATCCTTCTTCCTATGTTCTCTCTCGCTCTCCTCTGCACATGTCCAAACCATCTCAGTCTTGCCTCTCGAACTTTATCCCCAAAACCTCAAACATGTGCTGTTCCTCTGATGTACTCATGTACTCAAGATGAGAGTCAGGATGTATTCTGACTCTCATCTTAAATCAGCCGGGATAGGCTCCGTCACCCCCCAGAACCATGTGAAGGGTACGCGGTTCAGAAGATGAAACAAATTACAATAAATATTAAGATTTTTCTAATAGCTACAGAATTTGGATCCAAGAGCAGCATACAGCAATACACCTCAAAAAAGGAGTGACCAATATGGGAATGACAATTAACCGGTAGCTCCCAAGAAAGTTTTGGTTCTTGGCGTTTTGCAATGCGAAAATAAAAAACAGACTTGTCCAGAAATGTTGCCGTTTTATTTACATTCATACATGGCTGTTTGGCAAGAAGTGTTACTCGTAGTTTTTTTGGGGGGGTTTTACTGTAACTGTAGCAACCAAAGAGCATGTTGCTTTTGACCAAATCTTTGAGACACTAAGCAAGAATTAAGGTTGCTATGGTTGTGTTACGCATCAAAAAAATTGTGGCCTCAAGTGTTGGTCCTCATATTCTCTTCGCCTTCTTTCGGAATTTCCCTTCAGGGGTTGCAAGAGCAAGTCAGTTTCTTCCATCTAACCCTATCTGCTGCATCCTCTTCGGTCACAACAACTATCTCTCTCTCTCTCCTCTGCACATGTCCAAACCATCTCAGTCTGGCCTCCTCATATTCTCTGCCACATTAAAGGCAAGGAAAATTTTCTTGTGCATTCAGAATAAATAATCTTGATGGTATTGGTTCATTATTTGAACCAAATTTATAAAAAAAAAAAACTTTCAAAGATCATTAAACTTTCAACAGTTTAAAGACGAACTAAGTGTTTAAGAGGATTTCTTTACAGAAAATAAGTTCTTTCTAACAATGAATAAAATAATATAAATTTTTTAATGACATGTCATTAATAATTTATAATGAATTTGGCACTTATATGTGTATATGTAAGTAATTTTACTTATTTTTTGATCAATTGAAAATTTTGACTCTGTAATTTTTTTAACTTGCTTAATGAAGCTGAGTGTGCACCCCCACTTCAAATATTAACTTTATGGATTTATAAAAAATAATTCCATGGTGCCATCAGCTTCCTGTATGACCTTTGATCTGGACGAGTGTCCTGAGTTGCGAGAGTAACGATCTCAAACTCATCTCCATATTTGCTCCATTTTGATGCAGCAACATCCCTGATTTACATAAAAACTTATTTTTGTCTTCTGCAATGATCCATTAAATACAAACTAAAGGTTTGAGGGAAGAAAATAAACCTTCAAGCATCAAGGTTTTAGGTCCTTCGTCTAGATTGTGATTTTTAGAATCCGTAACAAATGCAGTGAGCAGTGGACAAACCCTGGGTGTTGTAGCATTTCTCTGCTCCAGCTTTTAGAGATGCTGGCTCCTGGTTGTGGTCGAATGCGTACGTGGTTTATGAGCCACGCGGCCAGCCCATTAAACCCGCCGCTCTTTTGTAAAGGTTGTCTGCCTCTTAAACGGTGTCATCTTTATTGATGTGTTTCTCTTCCAGACTCCCTCCCCTCGTGTAGAGGAATATGCAATATGGCCCTGGTTTAAATTCAGTTCTTCAACATGGGTTGTTTATTATGGTAGACAGGCCTGCTATAGAGCTATAGCTTTACAGAGAGAGGGTGGGGGGCGGGGGGTGAGTGTGAGGAGGGAGTGACTGTCCCAGCATGAAATGATACAGCAAATTAATGTCTTCCTTTCGCAGATAGCTACACAACCGCATGTGCACAGAGAGAAATACACACAGCACCGGCTCCACATGCCACATCCCGCTTAGCCCTGACAATATAGCAGCTGTGAAAGTGGCCGCCTCTGTGATCGGACGCACAAATCACAGCAGGAGAGATGAGATGGTGCCGTCCTGCAGCTCAGAGAGACAGGGAGAGCCGCTGCAAAGGACAAGTTGCCAATCTCCTGCCATAAAAAAGGGTGAGGTTACTCAGCTTCTACGGTTTCCGTCCATGTATCAATGTCATTTTTCACACCCACTTTACCATAAACAGCCGGTAAGTTTGTCTTTATCTTTAAGAACACATTCCAACATTGGTGCCCAAAAACCTACCAACTAAGTTTTGTTCTGGTTTGTTTTGTTTTTTTTTCCCACACACTATCTTTAATGCTTCTTTTGTCGCGGAATAACCTATGGCATCAATTTCACGCTGTTCATGATGGTGGGCTTTTCGGAGCTGCGGTGCCAATACGAATATAATACACTGAGTGATATCCCTGACTTAGTATTGATCCTCAGGGATTTCTGGTCCAAACTAAGTACACCACCTCATCATCTTATCCACATGCGTTTGCTTAGGTCACTACACCCTTCTTTGTGTTATCTAAGCCATCTAAAGGACAGTGTTTGGTGTGGATCGTTAATAGTGAGGATTTGATTATCTGTATGAGCTTTCATCATGCTGTTTGGGTTTGTCTCCTACCTCAGTACTCCTAAACCCCTTGCATCCCCCCTGTTTCCCTGCACTGCTAATGACTGCTAATTGTGACGCAGCAGGGACGAGATGCTAAAAACTGGATATATCCAGCCATGCCTGGCAACGGCACCGCCCACCGGCTGGGAGGCCTGTGGCCCTTCATACGTCAGCTCTATCTATGAAGAAGTTGAGTCAACTTCTGTTTGGTTTTGGCAGTAGTCTGAGAAAACAATATTTGCTTCACTGCACAGTCAAATCTCCAAAAAGAACTCCCTGAAGAGTTACAATGTGCTTCTCAGAGACGTTTGCCAGTAAAAATCTTCCTCACTCTACAATAAATTTCAACATCAAGCTTTATTGATATCAATTTCTAGTAACAAACTCAAGTTTACTGTCAAAGAAGTTTTAACATCTCTATCAAAAAATGCCGCTATTTTTTTCTGTTTAAAAAAAATCACAATTTTGACAAAATTGTTGAATCATTTATAGTCTATAAAACATCAGCTATCATTTATCAGATGCGGTGCTACTGTCAAGGAAAAAAATCAATTTAATTTTTTTAATGTTCAGCAACAAATGCCAGAGCTTAAACTTTTGTAGATAGCTTGACGAGGATAGATTTCATCAAGGTTGTACTGTACTTTAAATTAAAGTTCAAGGTGACAGAAGAAACTATTTGTAAGTCATAGGATTAAAAAAAAAATTCTGACATTTTAATGTGAAAGAAATTGGGTTATATCTTGTATTGAAAGGTCTTTTTGAAGTCAATTTGATTGAATTTTTTATTTACTGACAAAACATAAAATTGAGTAAAATCTTTGAGTTTTTAGCAATCTTCTTCTTTCGGCATTTCCCTTCGGGGGTTGCCACAGCAAGTCAGTTTCTTCCACCCACCCCTATCTGCTGCATCCTCTTTGGTCACACCAACTATCTTCATGTCTTCCTTCGCTGTATCCATGAACCTCCTCTTTGTCCTTCCTCTAGTCCTCTTTCCTGGTGGTTCCAAACCCAGCATCCTTCTGCCGATGTACTCTCTCTCTCTCTCTCTCGTCTGCACATGTCCAAACTCATCAGTCTGGCCTCTCTGACTTTATCTCCAAAACCTCTAACATGATATACTTATATCTGATATACTCATTTCTAATCCTGTTAATCCTGGTCACTCCCAGAGGAATCCTCTGCATCTCCATTTCTGCTACCTCCATCTCTGTTTCCTGTCTTTTTCTCAGTGCTACTGTTTCTAGACCAAACAGCATGGCCGGTCTCAGTTTTGTACACTTTCCCTTTCATTTTAGCTGAATTCTTCGGTCACACATCACACCTGATACTTTCCTCCACCCGTTCCAGCCTGCCTGCACACGCTTCTTCACCTCTTTTCCACACTCTCCATTGCTCTGGACTGTTGATCCTAGATACTTAAAATCTTCCACGTTCTTTATCTCTTCTCCCTGTAACCTCACTTTTCCATTTGGATCCCTCTCATTCACACACATGTACTCTGTTTTACTCTGACTAATCTTCATTCCTCTTCTTTCTAGTGCAAAACCTCCACCTCTCCAGGTTTTCCTCCACCTCTTCCCTCCTGGGAAGATAAAATTGGATTTTTTAGCAATCCAAATGATAATTTGATCAATATTTCAGTCAAAATGTTTAATTTCGATGCCCTTGTAAATGAGTTTGGTCATACTTAATAAGACAGATAGGTGCATATTTTTATTAATATGGAACATGAGGTTCTTTTCAAACTGTTTTGTAGCTATAGTTGATCATGTTCATAATTTGAAATGTAAGACAAATTCTGTGACTTGAACAAAGCATATTGGATGTGCACTGCATCTCTGGCTTCTACTCATTAATCATCAAACTCAATCTCAGTTCATTCTCCAGCTAAATGATTGGACTGATACTCCTCGGTGGGTTAAAAGCATTTGTACCTCCATCTCATTCTGACAGCTTGTTTGTTTAGTTTCAGCTTTTATCAGGGATATATTGGTCCAAGCAAAACCTTTCTGGTCACAAGCCTGGCCAGAGGCCTGGCTTTCAAGGTTTGTCAATTTGTACACTTCGGGTGGTCCATGGTGGTACAAGTCTCATTACGTTCATTGGCAGCGCCAATAAAAGTGTGAATAAAGCTTGCTTGATGTGACTGACTGGGAGTTTTCCACTTTTCCCAATTATGTTGCTTACATTTTTGAGATGTTGGTAATTTTTTAGGTGAGTTAAGAAACATGGCCTCACAGCAAGAAGGTTGGGGTTCAAGTCCCTGGTGGGATGAGGCTTGAATCACTGGCCTTTCTGTGTGGAGTTTCTATGTTCTCTCTACAAAATATAAATGTCTTAACAAAAATCTCATTTGATTTGAAATTTGAAGCTTAAGTTGTAATAATTCTACTTAACAAACGTGTGTATAAACTCACCTGTTTCATCATTTTTGATGAAACTGAGCAGCTTCTTGCCTCATGCTTTTTCAGTTTTTTCATCATTGATTTAACAAGAAAACCCTCTTTTAGCTCCCTTTCTGCTTGCTTGTAAAGTAAAGCCATTTTTCTTCTTAATTTGAGGTCTTGACCTGAACTCAGCATAACATCTGCACAATTGGCAAAACATGATAAGCCTTCAAAAATATCCTTGCCAAATTATTCTTCAAGCATGTTCAATTACGAGGTGTAAGAAGCTAAACATGTCTCATACCTCCCTTCCTTTGAAAAACATGCATCTATGTTATGGTTAATTTTCTGATTCTAATCTCATGATGTGCTTGTGGCATTCTGCTTTTAATGTTGTTGGTGTGAGGAATTGTGGGAAGCTATCACCTCACCTCCAAATACTCAGATGTTATATATGTGTGGAGGGATGACAAATTCAGAGTGTAATCTTCTGTCTCTTTTTTTTCTCAGATGACCCCCTGTTGGCTTCCTAGCTCACGGTTATGCTTACTGTGTGAGAAACACACACAAGCTACTAATAAAAATTGGTTGGAGAACTCAACCGTGCAGTTTTTCCAAAGACAAGCTTGTTTTTTCTCTCTTCTAATTGTCACAACTGCTTACACAACTTCTGTACATCCAGCAGATCTTGGATGTATACAAAGTATGTGTGTTGAAAGCAAATGTAGACATAAGGGTTTATTTGTGAGATGTTGTGATGTGAAAGGAGGAGGACCCAAATGCAGGACAAAACAGGATTTGTTAACAGAAGTCAGGTAAGTCTGTAAGGCAAAGGGCACAGGATTAACTTAGTATCCAAAAGTGCAAATGATACAGCAGAGCTCAAATTTATGGTCAGGCAGCCATGAATACCTCACTGGGAAGGATGACGATGACCCGACGAGGAAATCTGGGGTGATTACCCTTAAATATGCAGCAGGATCCACAGGTGTGTGGCAATCTCAGGTATCCCTAATCAGGGTGATGAGGAAGGTCCAGGGCTCGCTCTGTGGTAGGTGAGGGGTTTACGACAGAATCACACTGACAGCCCTTCTTAGCTGCTAATTAAGTCATGATTCCCATCTTTTGGCACTTTCTTCTTCTTCCTTGTTCTTCCCTTTGCCCTAATTCTTCACACCCAGTCCCAATTGCCTCTCCCTACTGTTGGCACCTGTGTCTTGTCTATCCCTTGTTATAGCAGTCCTGGTGTCCTTCACTCCTTTGTCAGATCGCATGTTATTACAGTTTCTTATCCTGGTTCCCCCACATCTGGCATCCCCACAGATTTGATCCCATCATGCCTGGATGGGACCTAAGCTTGCCTATTTTGGTTTTCTTTACGTTTTCTGAACAGCTAATTATTCGATTGCGGGGGTTGCTGGAGCCTATCCTAGTCGATTTGAGGCAAGAGGCAGTGTACACCCTAAACAGGTCGCCAGTCGGTCATGGGGTCACACGACACACGATGGTTGGCCACACACAACCATCAACACACACACAACCATCCACACACATTCCTAAGGGCAATTTTCTTGGCAGCCAATCAACCTAACATACAGTACATGTTTTTGGAGGATGAGAGGGAACCGGCGTACCTGGAGAACATGCAAAGTCCACACAGAAAAGTCAGTGTTTCATGCCTCGTATCCACTCGGTACTCAAACTCAAACCTCCTTGCCTTGAGGCCACCATGCTCCCTCGCCCACTTTGGTGTGCTTGTGATCTGACCTCAGGTAAGCAACAAGAAGATGGTACAAATTGATCTAATCCACTACCCAAAATACAATCATAACCACCTTTTTTTAGTTATGTTGATGAGAAAGGTATTTTTTTTTTGTGGTTTCCAACATGTTTAAACTGGTTTGAACTTGCTGAGTATTTAAAGATGTTTTACTTCCTGAGTTATTTTATTTGACAAGCACGCCACATTAGACTCGTTTTGCAGCCCCTTGCATTCAGTAAGAACAAATCTTCTAATTTTCTAGGAAATTGCTGATGTGGCTGTCAGTGTGTGTTAATGAGTCAGTGTTTCAAAGTGTGGCTACGACTGGTGTGAATTTCTGTGGTCTTTTAGGCATTATTTAAACAGACAAAATGGCTTTTTATTATTGTAGAAATTTGTGTCGGTGCTTAAAGATAGTGACGTCCATGTATTAAAAGTTTTTATCCCCTCCTTCCTCAAAAAGTGAAAAAAAAAAATCTCCTCCCGGGATGTGTTCGGTGAGTGAATGTCCTGTCATTCTTCCGTCTGTTAGGGGCCAAAATGCACACAAGCCACAATTTTAAACCCCTCAACCAAATTTTTGATGACATCTACAAATGTGATGTGATAAATTAGACTTAACTGCATCGCTTGCATTTTGATTATAGCTGAAGATGAAAATAATTCAGACCCTCTAATGACATTAAGAACAAACTACTTTAACTGTGATCTAATAGGTGATGCACATTATTCACATTTATTAAAGATCTCATGCCAAAAAATACTTTTATAACCGATCTGCAAGAAAAAAAAACTGTTTAATATTTCATTCCCCCCTTGTATTTGTACATACAGTGTTGGCCTTCTTAGGTTAAAGGTCTTAGACCCAGAACAGAGGTCTACTCTAACGAGACTCTCAAGATTTAAACAAGCTCATCTATATTTTACTTTACATTCCGACACCTTTTAAACTGCATCAAAAAGCCAAAAAAGGTAAAGCTTTCATATACAGGTAAGGGCATAACCTTATTACGGAATTTGATAAGTTTTTCCATCAATTTTTATGTCTTTTTATGATGACAAAGCTCTTTTTTTCTAGTTTGAGTTCTTACTGTATTTCATTTGATTTTTTTTTAATGTAAACTAAAAAATCTCACAAAGGTACGTAGTTTGAAAGTGAGAAAATTATTTTGTAACAAACTTATTCAGCGTTTTCTTTTCAGACTTTAAGACCATCTCTTTTAGTCGTCTTACTTGGACCTTTTTATCTTTATTTCATGTCAACAGAGCTGAACTTAGTGACAAGGAACAAAGAATGCATGCACAGACAAGCAAGACTCTACATTCTGGATGTCCTTGGGCATCTTCACTGCATATTTTTCAAGTGTCAATTACACAGACAGTGGATGAGGGATCAGAAACATGGATGCAACGCTGTCATAAATCTCGATGTCATCCCTGTGCTGTATTTCATTTGGAATGGGATTTGGCAGAGAGGCGCAAGTAATGCTGAGATAAAGTACCTGACCTGTTTCTTTGTCCTGCGCTAGCATCGCTTCATCTCTCATTTCAGCAAAGAAATTTCCCTCTTGTTTCAAACTCAATTTTTTTCCCAAAACTACTTGCGTCAGCAGCAGCAACACCTAAATCTGCCCAGTCGAGAGCACGCTGTCCAATTAAACGCTCCTATCCGCACCGAAAGAATAATCTATTTTTCTTTCTTTTCCTCTCCTACTTTCCAACTCCATTTATCTTTAATAAAATTTTCTCCCAATCTCAATTACCTTTCTCAATTACACAGCCTTGTTAGGAAAACAGACGTGCCCGAGTGTAATAAGAAATGCTAATTAAACTTTAAATGCAAAACACACCATTGCCTTTTTTCCCCATTCTGTTCTTGATCTATTTCTTAGTTTCCGGTGTCTGCCTTCTATGTTCCACTGCAGCAGATGGCTTTGGTCAAAGGTGGACAGGTAACAGATGACCCTGTATCTCCCTTGAGGACAATCCGAGCCCTGCCCTGACTGCTGTGACACCAACCTCCACCAACTCTGCTCCCAGGGCTTTGAACACCTTCAGCCTTTTCAGCTCCCATCATTCCCCTTCTCTGCTGCTGGATGTCATCTCATGGGTAAACCCCTCCACCCCTTCCCTCTCCAGCGGTGCGAGCCTTCTGGAAAGAGCAGATGGTGAGAGAGGGCCAGAAGGAGATGTCCTCTAACCTGGGAGTCCAGCCAGACCTCGCCTCACCAAGAGCTCGATGCCTGCCTAATAGACCTGGACGGGGATGGCAAGAAACTGTCAGTGTGTCTGAGGATGTTGTAGTGTGCAATACTGTTTTCTTTCTCTTTTCTTTAACTTACACGTCTATTACTGAAATTAAGCAGGTTCAATTGAGAATTTCGGCCAAACGAGTATATTTGTATTGTTCACTTTATGTTTAAGGCAGTTTAGAATTTACTGACACGTCAGATTTGTCACTGTTATGAGATTGATACGGGCCAAGTATTCGGAGTGTGTAATGATTCTGTGGATCATTAACAACCTCAGCCAGTCATTTTTGTATGGTGCTTAGAAGCTGTTGGCTCACAGCCTGTCAAACACCACAACTTTTGATTTGGGCTGAAGCTAAGTATTTATAATGTTTATATAAAGTAAACTTTAAGTTTGTGTAGCTTTTTTCTTTTATATTTAAAAATCTATATTTTTAGCAACAAATGCAGAATGTTTCTAACCGTCCACGAGTCCACCATACTACGTGACAAATCCAATATGGTCTGAGCAGATTTCAATGTAAACAATCAGTACCGTAATTAAGCAGCCAGAAAAGACAGACGTGCATCTTAAATATGTGCACAATTTACCAAGAGTTGCCGAGTCCGGAGTGCTGGTAGATCTTCCATACTATCTTTGGGGGAGCGGGAATTTCTTCAAACAATTTTGTGTCATTGCTATTTAAAATAAAAAGAAGTCATTCATCATTTTAAACTCAATTCTGTTAAATTCAATTATTTAATCTAAAAACATTTAAAAAATAATGTAATTTTTTTTTATTCTAACATTTGATTGTGTTGACCATTGGGCTCCTTCGTCTCATCTCACTTCCTGAACCGCAACATCAATTCCATAATTAGCCTAATAACCCATTTATTCATTTTCTGTTCCCAATTTGGATAATAGGGTACTCCGGTAGGTTAGACGGTAGATGCCGTCCATTCAAGTTGCCAGTCCATTGTGGAGCACAAATACAGAGACACACACCTTCTTGCATTCAAGAGGGCAATTTTCCCGTGGCTAATTGTCCTAACAGGCATGTTTTGTAGGCATACACGGAGCGAATATGCAGACTCCACACAGAAAGAGCAGTTTCTCAATGCCTCACCCTACTGGAACTTAAACCCTGACCTCCTTGGTGTGAGGTCTTAGTTCTAACCAACTTTGCCACCGTGCAACACTTCACATGTGCATCCAGGAAGAGGATCTTTTTATTAATCTGATCTCTCTGAGGTTTCTTCTTTTTTGGCGTCTACAGTCAGGGATGTCCTGGGTGGGTTTGGTGTAGTAATTTACTTATGTTGATTATTAAGAGTTTGATTGTTACGTGAAGTTGTCTCTCGCTTTTCTAGGAATGGGTCGCGAGGGCATCAGTGCTCAGACGGGAAGCCCGGGCTTTTCTCACACCGGCGGCATCCTCCAGCTCATCCAAAAGGATCCGAGGTGTTCCCTGTCCAGCTGTAAGATATACGCTCTCCACCGGGTCCAGGCTCTGCCTCTGGGTCTCCTCCCTGTGGGACGTGTCCGATAGACCTCACTAGCGAGGCGGTCAGAAGGCATCCTAATGAAATGCCCGAATGCCTCCCCCATCTGGTTTCTTTCGACCCAGAAGAGCAACGACTCCACTCCGAGTTCCTCCTGGGTGGCAGAGATCCTCACTTTGTCTCTGAGTGAGAGCCCAGCCACCCTGTGACGGAAGCTAATTTTGGCCGCTTGTGTCCACAATCTCGTTCTTTCAAATACCACCCACAGCTAGTAACGATAGGAGCTTGATTGTTTTAATTATATTTGTATAAGTCTTTGTGAAGCCTTTTGAAAAGACCTCTTTGTATATTGAGTCAAATAAATGACTTTAAACTGATTTTTTGTTCAAGCACCAACCAAAATAGTACAGCTTATTAATCAAAACCTTTAATTATGTTAGCCAAACAGATTTGATTGCCAAACCAAACTAACAAGTTTTAGCAACTACTTTAAAGAAAACAGAAAATGTCTGGTGCCTGAATGAGTCAAAGTAAAGTTGGTTTATAGAAAAAAATTAAGCAAATCCAAGAGAGTTTGTAATAAGATTTGGTATCTCATCATTAAATTAAGTTGGGCATTTAAAACGTTGCATGCAAAAAACAAAATTTAATTGGAATATTTTCGACGGATCATATAGATAAGTGGTTGTGTTGATGAAGACATGTTTGAGGTCATTTGAATAGTCGGGAAACACTAATTGATCATTTCTCAGGGAGGCTTTGATGTTGCTTCTACATCTGCTACTTTCGAGAAATGTGTGTTTGTAAAAGTTTTACTAAGTCTGAACATAATTTTTACCCTAAAAGACTTATTAAAATTCAAGAATATTTCCTTTAAATGACCAAAAATGAAGATGTTTGGTCTTTTTATGTGTCCGTCTGTGTGTGTTAGTTTCCACTGATATGTGCGGTAATTAAAAAAACATCTGAACAGTTTCTATGGAAACATGCACTTTGGTGGACTGAGGTTAGGTATCCAAAGTGCTCCTTTAGTTGCTCAGGCATTTTGAAGTTTTTAATAGGTACAGTGTAAAAATATACATAAGATTAGTTTAGATGTTTTTGGGATGAATCTCGTTTGCATGTGTGGGTGAATCTGATCTCTTAAATTGAAAAATATGATGGATGTGTCTGACCAGGAAATGTATTGACTTAAAAATTTCTTCAGCGTACAGGACTTTTTTTTTTTTTTTAACCATATTTGGAAGAGAAGAAATGCTTCTTACTCCATGTCAAAGAGAAGTTATGATCCAGTGGGGTCAAACATTTATCTTTTAGTTAGTACACAAAAACTTCTTTTTAGAAGTATCTTATTGTCAGGATTCCCTCACCTGCCGCCAGAGGGAGCCCTGGATGTTCCTAACCAACCTGATTAGGGTCACCTGAGGATGATTCCTGATTCCACACATCTATTTAAGGGCAATCACTCCTGGCTTCCCTGCCAGGTCATACCATCCCTTCCAGCCATGTCACCCTGGTTGCCTGGCCATGTTTGAACTTTGTTAGTATTTGAACTTTTGAAATCCTGAGTTAATCTTGTGCCCTTTGCTTTACAGACTTACCTGAATTGAGTTAATAAACCTTGTTTGATTTCCTGCAATTGGGTCCTCCTCCTTCCACATCCCAAAAACCCTGACACTTATAGGGAAATAAACTCATATTTCTTGTTCATATGAAGCACAAAGCTGCCCTGTTTAGCTGTTTTTGAAGCGTATTTATGGCCATTTTGAAAGAAAATCATTTAAAATTCATTAATCCCACAGGGAAAAAGTCGGTGAGCTCAGCCTACTTTCCCTCATTTGCCCAGTGAGTCCAAACGAATTGTTGTTCTCTCCAGACGCTGCTCATGCTATTAAATATTCAAATCTTCACCACAATGTCTCCGTTTGGTAGATACTCATGGGACCACACCAGGACTATTAAAACACAGACTCCTACTTTGCTTTTGTTTAGTTTTGCTCCCCGGTTTGTTTGTTTGGTTAACTGTTTAAGCTAATTGTTTTACATCTCATCATCAATCATCAGATGGAATTTATGCTTTTGTTTAAGTTTCTTTTATAAATTCTCTCTTTTTTTATTTGAATAAGCACTAGCATTAGACGATCATCACATGCGCACTTTCAAAAAAGTTACCCTACTTTACTTTGATCTTTTATCCTCGGGTCCTCACCAAGCATCGGATGATGTGGAGGAGCATGGAAATTATCTAATACACTGTTTCTGTGTTTTACATCATTTATCATGCCTGGCCATTCTGAGGGCTCCTCATCTCTTCTTTTTTTGTAGCAGAATGTTTCGCATCTGATCTCCAGTGTCATGCTGTTTTCTAATACGCTCCACAGTAATTTCTGTATGTTATTAATGGCGGCTCATGCTGCCATCCAAAGAGCTCCAGCTGTGTTGAGGCGAGGACAGGCATTTTGTGCCCTCCCACCCCCCGTCCCTCCACACGATCTACATACATACCGCCACCCCCGCTGACGCCTGGGGAGTGTACATGCTTGCCCTGGAGGTGATGCTAATGGGAGATTTTAACTACATTTCCCTCCTTCTTCGCCTCCTCTCCCACCAGTGCTGCGAATATGAGCCTAGAGCAAACACAGGGCACTCTCATTAAGGGACTAGAGCTGATATTGAATTCGCTGTTATTAGAGAGGCCTGCTTTCATTTCACTGGCACAGCAAACCACAGACACCCACAGGAGACTTAGGATGAGGACTAGATTACACTCATACCGTCACAAGGTGCGTATGTGTTTTGGACCTGAGCTGTAAAGATTGTTTAGAAAAATGCAGGTTGTAGTTGCTTTCTTCTTTGTTCAAAGTGCCAATTGCAATGACATGCACCATTATAAGAATAATAGATTAATGTGGCTGGGCGGAGGACACTGCTTTATTGGTAGGGTTTCTTACATGCTAGCTTGCGGGCAGCCAGGGTGATTACTATCAGAGAGGGTGGCCATTTTTCACATTACAGCTCACCCCCTGTCTGATGTGTCAAAATGGACAAAATCGATCTACATACCGCAGCAGCAAAGGCCCAACTGCACAAAAATCAATGCAACTTATTTGATCAAAGACTGTATCCACAAGCCAGAGCTGAATACTCGAGACCGCCTTTTCAGTGTGGAATGGCAGGTTTACATCGCAGCTCCTGTGAGGGTATTAAGTGCCCTCTAGAACATCCTTTCTGCCATCCGTCTACCTGCCGATACCACTCTTGTCAGTGGTCCCTCAGGGCACAGCCTGCTGAGTGACGGGAGCGAGCCAAAGCGACAGTGACAAGGAAACACATCAAATTCCCCGACATCCTCCGCTGATACCGCCATGTCACGGACATAAAGAGATTAGTGAATGGATTCAGGAAATGTAAAATTTAAGTGAACGTTTCATGATGTGAAGGCTTTCTTGGTTACTCTGAGGGCCTTGATGTCAAAGCAGCCTGCCTATGTGATATGCTGCTATCTCATGTAGGCACTTGGCTGGCTCCTCTCAGGAAGAAGTTTTGGTTAGAAGAAAAAAGCAAAATAGTGACGGCAAGTAGCAAACTCACCGCAGACTGTCTGCCTGCTTGTGTGGGCAACTGTGTAGAAAAAAAACACTCAATGCATCTAAATAGATGCAAAGAGAAGTTAAAAAGAGGATGGAAGATCTTTATAAGTTTTTAGAAAAATCTAACCAAGAGGTCACATCTCATGCAAAGTCAACTTTTCAGAGCTTTCTAACTGATTTGTCTTTTTTTTTTTTAAAGTATCATTAGATTATTTTTGCACCACACCTGCGTGTCAGCAAACTAAACAAGTGCCTCTTGCGAGGATGACATGACCAGCTACACACAAGATGCTTTTTACATAGCAGGTAACACGTCGTACACTTTCGCCCTACCCAACACCCCACCATGTATGATGAGTCAGGTGGACGATGAGCAGTTCATTTATTAATTGTTTCTACTTTCACATATGGAGTCTGTGCTTTTGCAAGGCAGGCGATGGGGATGAGCAATAATCACACTTTTGCAATTCCTGATCTATAATAAAGTTATGTAAATAAGCAAGATCTAATAATTGGTGTGTGACAGATACTCCAAAACCCAAGTTGTGGTTGTTTATGTACCTAAAATACAATACAAAACTTTTTATTTCCTACTTCAATTAATCCAACTTCCTAGTCTTGGAAGATACATAAATATTTCTGTGAAACGTGCATGTTGCGGTTCCTGTACAGGCATAAACAAGCCTATTTATTTACATGCAGTAGCTACTTTTACAACTCGAAAAGGTACATTTGTAGAAACATATGCAGAATATTACCGTATTTTCACGACCATAAGGCGCACCTAAAAGTCTTAATTTTTCTTCAAAATGAGCGGTGCGCCCTATCGTGCAGTGCGCCCTATCTGATTTGTGATTTGCGGACGTATTAGAGAACCACGAGGTGGACGTAGTTGAGAACATGAGAACGTTAAAGGGAAAGTGTGGGCGTGGATTGTGTATAAAAGAACAGGTATGTGCTTTATGTAGAACATTGCTGTTTTAACAACACTGAAAATGGAAAAGAGACACGCTTATGAAGTTCAGTTTAAACTGATGGCAATCAGCCACGCGGAGGAACATGGGAATCAAACCACTGCAAGAAAATTTAGAATTAACGAGTCAATGGCTCGTAAGTGGAGGAAGCTGGAAAACGAGCTGCGACAGGTGAAGAAGACGCAGCTGAGTTTCCGCAGAAATAAGGCGAGGTGGCCAGAGTTGGAGGAAAGACTCCTGCAGCGATGACCAGATGAGACCACAGCTTCACGAAGGGTGGAAGGCAGTGCCGGGCGAGTTATGCCATAGTGTGCCAGTGGATTGTAAATACTCGGGCTAACGTGTCTGCTGGCACTGTTGTCCGAGCTTTCGCAAAAGCAGGCATCATTTCCGCGGAGCTGCACAGTACAGAAAGTGACTCTGACAGTGAGGAAAGTGAACCCGCTATGTTGGATTTAGCGCAGCTGATTCTGAAACAGAGGATGAGAACTTGGATGGATTTGATAAACGTCTTTATTACGACTGTAACTAATATTTAAATAAAGCCAAAAAAAAACCTCAGTTTTGCTCCCGATCTATTTTTAAATTCGCACGTGTGTGTGCGCGCATATATGTATGTGTGTATTGTTGTAAGGCGAATGTACGTGGTAGAGGATGTGTATATAAAACCCGCGCCCTATCATCAGGTGCGCCTTATGTGTGTGTTAAATACAGAGCACGCAAAATTTGAACTGCGCCTTTTGATACGGTGCGCCCTATGGTCGTGAAAATACGGTACTTACCATTTCCAAGTCTGACATACTAAGTAACAAGTTCAATTCAGTCCAAGCAGATTGCACTGGGATAATTTATGTTGTAGCGCATTTACACGTTAAATCTAGAAGACGATGGAGCAGAGTGAGGGGAATTTTGCTCATGCACAGTATTCACCAAGAGTCGCTGGGTTGTAAGCACTGAAAGACCTTTCATTCTGCCATTAATTATATCAAAGTACTGTGAAAGGGCCTTATTTGAACTTGTGCATGTATTCTGGTGTTTGTGATTGGTGTTGGGTGCTTCATGGTGGCAGGCCCTTCTGTTGGTGCTGTAAAACACAGCGGTGTGTTCAGCTGTGACTGGAACTCATTAGACGAGGAGAATGTCCGTCATGGTGCCTGGCTGTCTGCATGTTGGTCATCCAGCAGGGGACTGAGGGAAAATGGGGAGCAGGCTGAGCGGACTCTTCATCCAGGCTGCTCCATCCTTTCTTTCTCTCCTCACTTCTTCCTTTAGCCTGCTGCTTTCTCTTCCATTCTGCTCTCCCCCACTCTTCTGTCTCTCAATGGGGGTTCATCTCTTGTGATTCACTGAAGCCCATTATCACTTCCCCGCCAACTTCCATCCCCAGCTAGCCTCTCAGCAACAGCACACAACCACTCGATCAAAGCCCCAAGAGGGTTGGCAGCATGATTGATGCTTACCAAAGAATCCATTGTTGTTGACCTGTGTAGCCAATACCGGCCGTCATCTGTGCTACTGTTATTGCTCGTCTCACATTGTGTTATCCTGGAGTGTTGTTAGCCAGCTTTATTCCTGCTTCATCACAAACCATCTTCAATAATAGAAGTTGGTGCCAGTTGCACTGGACAACCATGACAGGCTAAGCTGACATTCCTTCATTTATACTTCAGGAATGTTGTTTCCAATCCTGTATGATGGATCCAGCGAGCTTATAATAGCTTGCTGGTTTCAAAATGATGATTGCCAAGGTGGCCAAAATGGTAAAAAAAAAAAATTCTTTATTTAACTTTAGCGGACAGATTACATGCAGCTGAGCACTGCTGAATTTCTCCAAAGTTGGTCTTTACGGATGTAACATGCACAGTCCGAAAGACATGGTTTGAGAAGCATAGAAAAAACGTTGTCTCAATGTGGAGGGAGTGAAACACTGGAACAGTTACAGAAAAATTTATGAGCCACGTGAACCCAGAGAAGAATATGTGGAAATGGCAAACTGCAGGACCTAAATTCAACTTGACAGGATTTGAGTTGCCTCAATGTATAAAAACGAGACTGTTTCCTTCTACAAGATGTGGATTTTGCATTTTTTTTTTTTTTTTTTTTTAAGTTTCAGGAGAAAATTCAGTTTGACCAAGAATGTGCTAATCCAAACTTCACCGTGATTTTTATTCTCAGGAATAAAAATTCCTCAAACTTGGGTTCGCATCCCACTGAGTGTATGTGGAGGGTCCTCGGAGAAGACACCTAACCCCCCTTTCTCCCACCATTGGCGCCGTCATGGCAGCCTGCTGCGGTATAGGAGTGCAGCACACAAATTTTCCCGGTGAGGGATAAATAGAGTGAGTGAAAATTAAAAAAAAAAAAAAATTAAAACAAACATTGATGGAAATATTTGTTTTAAAACATAATAGTAATTTTTTCTTCTGAACCACTTTTCCTTAATGAGGTCGCAGGGGGTGCCAGAGTCTATCCCCTGTCGTGGGGCCACACACATACACATTCATTCCAAGGGGCAATTTCATAGTGGCCAATCAACCGAACATTCATGTTTTTGGAAGGTAGTAGGAAACTAAAGTACCCAGAGAAAACTCACGCGTACACGTGGAGAACATGCAACGAACATCCCACCAGGTACTCGAAACCCTGACCTTCTTGCTTTGAGACTACCATGCTAACAACGGCATCACCATGCTACCCTGGACCATGTTTTTCCATCAATTTTTTCATGAGATGTCCTTTTCACTTATGCTTTTTGCAAATATTTTAGGAAAAACAATCGTGACAATGCCACAGAACATAAAAACCATAATCAAAATTGAAAAAAAAAAAAAAAATTAAAGTGGTCCTTTGAAATATTAGTATGCAACCTTTTCTTAGATGACAGTTCATGAATGAATGGGTAACAGACCCAAATAGTTGTTAAATAGCTGACCACGTTTTTTAATCTAAAGTGGTGTCAAAGTAAAAAAAGTACTCTTCACATTTAGTCCTCGAGTGTGTGTGGTGTGAGAAGTTGTGGTAACTGTGTGGGTAGGTTTGTGTGTACATGTATAAATAAATTTGATGAGATGTGCAAAGTGTTCAGTAGTCAGTGGTGGGATGTCTGATGGCTTGTGGGTAGAAACTGTCCTTAAATCTGCTGCTGTGGCTCCGGATATTGCTCGACTGTCTGCAAGGCAGCAAAAGTGTTGGGAGTGTGTGGCTGGGCTGTTGGGGATCAGAGAGGATTGTCTCTGCCTTCCTTCTGCTGGGCTGCTTGACGAGGTCCTGGATGGCTGGCAGAACAACTCTGGCAATGCCAATCACCCTCTGTAAAGCTTGTTGGTCCTGAACATTACAATTGCTATAACAGGTCAAGAAACAGTCAGATATGCAGGGAGTACTCAGGAACCACCTCAGCAGCAGTAAAAATAACACTCTCTGTCTGAACCTGAGGCAACATTAGTACTAATCGTGGAAATAAGTTACTTTCTCCAGCTTGTGTTTAAAGTCCTCACAGTTAATCTAAAGCAAACTCCCCATTTTCTCTGTCACGATCTTTCTTCTGACCTTTACGCCTTCCCTCTTGTTCTGTCCTTTGCCTTAATTCCTTGCACCTGGTCCCAATTGCACCTCCCTAATGTTTGCACCTGTGTCTAGTTGTCCTGTTGTTACATAAGCTCTGGTGTCCTCTACTCTTGTCAGGTTGTGTGTTGTCAAGTCCTACTTGCAACATGTGGTCCTGGCATAGTCCACTGTACACACCAGAGGTGTCAAGTAACGAAGTAAGACTACTTCGTTACCTTACTCAAGTAGAAAATCTCGTTATCTTTACTTTAACGAAGTAATTATTTTTTTGTCTACTTTTTACTTTTACTCACTACTTTTTTATGCAATTATCTGTACTTTTACTTCGTTCATTTTATCAAAAGTAGTCGCTACTTTCTCTATTTTGTCACCGTTATAAAGCCGCGACTGTTTGACGGATTTTTTTTTTTTTTATGAACCCTGAATGCATCAAACAAAGGAACAGATGAATGATTGGCTGAAAGGTCCAGTCAATCATTACTTTGGGGCGAGTAGCCCCGCCTACAAACTTTTAAAGAGCAAGGACGTCAATTTCCGTGTTTGAGACTCGGGCTCGGAAATCAAAGTGTTTCTGATGCTGCAACACTGAACTCTGATTGAATTATCAGTTTTTTTAAAAAAAAAAAAACAACAACAGCAAAGAAATGTTTTATTATTATTTTCAGTCTTAGGTTATTGTAAACGTCTTTGCTGAAAATGTTGTAGATGGTATTTTTATAAAAATAACTTTGACCTGTGATGCACTATTTTATCTTCATAAACAAAGCTGATTGAACTGATTAATCCATAAATAGTAGTGGATGAAGTATTTGTGCTTAAAAGCATCCAAAATGTTATTGATTAGTTTATAAAGACTGACTGAGGAGATTAAAACTACACATCGCTTAGATTTTGTATCATGAAGATGTTTGGGTTAATATTAAAAAACCTTATATGTACACATATATGTAGATATGTATAAATATAAATTTATATATACCGTCTCCTAAGTCCCGCCCCTACTGGTTTTTTAAAATCTTATTTCCCTGGTTATTTTTTCATTTTTACAGTTCTTAAAATTTTAGAAAAAGAATCCAAGGATTTTGCCTCCTGTGTGTTTCCTTCACTCCCACTGCCTTACGAGTGCATGTAAAGGGTGTTATTTTGTCAATGGGCGTGGTTTTACAGGGTGTACGATATTTTTTGTAAAATACGATAATTTTACGTCATTAGTACGATAATCCAGCACCTCCCACCTGGCAACGCTGGTTCCATGCGCTGGTTCCATTATTAAGAAATAAATAATTCTGATTCATAAAGTTTCACCAAAACACTTTCATTTATTATCATATTTTCTGCTCCTTAAAGCATGTGATAATAGTTAAAAAATATGTTCATACGCTTTTGTTAACAATATTCCTTTTTTTCTGAAAATTACTTTTACTTTTTTTACTTTAAGTAGTTTTAAAATAGGTTACTTTTTACTTTTACTTAAGTAGAAAACTTGAGTTGATACTTCTACTTTTACTAAAGTAGTTTTTTAACTCGGTATTTATACTTCTACTTGAGTAGGAAATGTTGGTACTTTTGACACCTCTGGTACACACCCCATGCCTGATTATGTCAGAGCCTGTCCAGGTTGGCTACCTGACTGCACCTGCCAGCCCTCTTTTTCCCTTACCTGTTCTCTTTTCAATAAACTGGTAAACCTTGGCTGTACATCTGGATCAGATATCCCCAACTTCATGTCATGGTACTTTTCTCTACTTTTCATCATTTTCCCCAATATTTATTTTTCTTGTAAATCAAGAGAACTTGCCATCGTCATAATGACTGTAAAACTTAATGAATTCCCAAATGTGAAGTGTTATATAAAAAATGTCCTTAATATTTTTAATCTTTGTATGGTCTGTTTTCTTTTTGTCATAGTTTTGCACTCCTGCGGTATTTTATCTTGTGTGACCAGAAGGACCAGCAGCCCGTCAACACAAAGTTTCCACCATTTGCGAGGCAGGTCAGACACAACCTCAATCTAACACATACCTACCCCCTCTTTGTCCTTTCCATTTTTTTTGTTTTAAATATTTTCTCAGCCTCACTGTCCAGAGCTGATATTTTATTTCCTATTCACTGCAGCTCACAGTTGTCCCACCTCTCCTCTCTTATTGTTCTCTGTGTACTTAAAGACTAAAAGCAGCTCAGGGAAGCTGGAACACAATAGCCATGTTGACATATAAGAGGAGGTGGCGTGTGATAGGCTGAGGCCTACATGGCACCCAAATGAGAAAGGACATCACTCATTTCCAGCCTCAAATTGCCTTGCTCTCATGTCTGACCCTGGCTTAACAGCCTCACTCAGACAATTCATCGCCTGTTTTCACACAAAAACAAGTGTATTTACACAGCAGTGTGTGTAAATGTTCACATATTCACATGCAAACCAAGCAAAATCGTAAAAATGTCAACAATCGATACGTCGAGAGGATTGTTTAGGCCATTTTATGTAGCATGGGAAAGTTAAATCTATTAGCACACTCCCCAGTTGTTGGATTTGCTACAATTGGAACAAGGTCTTGTCTCCATGACTACAAATTTATGTTCACCAGTTAGAAAGTAATGGCTACCCAGGTGGCACAGAGATTGATTCCACTTTACCACAAGGGAGAATCAGCTGAACTGTGGATGTTTCTGCATGTTACAGTCATCCATTGACATTTCACCTCATGGGCAGGGATGAGTGGGTTCTCCACCAGTTTCACTGAGTCTCCTCTCATCTCTCCACCGTCTGTCAGATTGCCCTGTGGAAACGATGGGCCCCGCTCATATAACTTCATTACTTTTTAATGCAGCCGTAATTACTCCAGCTTGTTGTAATTGGACAGAGATATGAGAACAATAAAGGATGTCAGGACAGAGAACAAGATTTTAATTGTGGGTTAATGATATTTATTTTGCGGCTTGCTCTTTCCCTTCTGAGTCACGGCAGAGTGGTGTGGGCTAAGTGTTGAATCTCGTTGGGGGTAGCTGTGCTTTTTTTTTGTGTTTGTTTTTCTCTCTCCCACTAAGGCTGAAAATTCTCACCTCTTGAGCTGCTTTTGTCATAGAGAGGCAGAACATTAACCCCAGATCCGATTAAGGAGCAGTAGCTGAGCCAGGTCGAACATTAGCCAAGCAGCTGAGCTCCTCAGGGCTCAGATTAGAGCTGACCTAAGTCTGACATGTCAGTAACAGATAATGAACTTACCTTTATCAGACCCATTTGTATCCGTGGCTCTACACAGGAGTGACACCGAGTTGAGCTAAACAAGTGTGAACAAGGGTTAAACTCTGATAAGAATCATGTTTCTTTATCATGTCTCATTGACGACTTATCAGTATAAGGCAGGGGTGGGCAAACTTTTTGGTTCGCGGGCCACATTGAGTTCTAACATATGGCAAGCGGGCCGGAACAGGAGCAGATGGATGGCATGCTTTGGCAACCGCTACATTAGACTGATAGAATGGCGTTAGATTTTTAACAAGCGTGCTAAATGTTACATCAAGAGTTTCAAAACTAGCACACTAGGTCTGAAATCTAGTGCGATAGCGCTTAAAAACATGTATTTAGCAGCGCTAGGTTTGAAATCTAAGCGCATGATGTAACATTTAGCTTGTTTTAACATCTAACACGCTTGTTTACGTGCGTGGATTGGGCCCAATAGCTTTCCATACCTGTGCACACTGTTTATTTTGACAGTGTGCACATCCCGGACACGCACACATTTTAATGAGAGCAGGTTGTCCTTTTCTCAACGAAACCAATATATCCAGAGTGCACCATCTAGTGAGGAAACATCGGAATTGCAGGCAAAATAAAACATTAATAAGGTTTAATTTTTTAATTTTTTCATGTTAGGTGGGCTGGATTAAAATGTTTAACACGCCACATGTGGCCCGCGGGTTGTAGTTTGCCCATGCCTAATACAAGGGCTTCCATGGGGAATAGAAGTTGTCAATGTACCCAAACCGTTGATAAAGAATAATAATGTGATTAGGAATCATGAATACATATGAAACTTTTTAAAGTAAAATGAATCAAATATAAACAACTTGGCTGCTTGGTGGTTAACACAGTGGCCACACAGCAAGAAGGTTGGGGTTTGAATCCTGGGTGGGGATGAGGCTTGTAAAACCTGCCTTTCTTTGTGGAGTTTGCATGTTCCCCCTATGGGGAGTAGGTTTTCTCCTGTTACCCCGTTTCTTCCCACTCTCCAAAAAACAATTGTTCCCAGGAATGAGTGTGTGTTTGGATGGTTCTATGTGTGTGTGGCCCTGCGACAAACTGGTGACCTGTTAAGGGTATAACCTGCGGAAAAATTTGAATTACCCAGGATAGGCTCCGGCACCTCCCGCGACCCTGTCGGGGAATAAGCGGTCCAGAAAACAAATGAATGATAAACAAACTTTTTTTTTATTTATTTGATTAAACACAGACTTTTTTGGTTCTTACTCCTGATCTGAAAAGAAACAAAAAGAAAGAAAATGATGTGACAATGCAACATTTTCTTCGAGTGTGCAGCTAAAATGAGCAAATAATGTCAATTGGCCCCGGTGTGAACCATTATTATCCCTCTCATTTTAGTGGAAAGATTTCATTTTAAATAAGCAGTGTGGAGAATGTGTGAGTTTCACACAGTGTAATGAATTATAAATGAAAGTTCTAGTAATTACAGTAATAAGTTCCGAGTCGTTGGAACAAAGGGTTCTAAATTGATGATGGAAGCATGATCGAACGAAATTTACTATGGAATAACAACAAAGAAGTCAATAAATATACTGATTTGTATTTAAAGAAGTGTTTTTTTTATAAACTTCCAATGATGAAGAGAAGTATAAAGAAAAGAGGAGATAAGTGTAGCAGGAGCTTGACATCCTAATCCTACTCTCTTCGTCCACCTGTGGTTTGCCTATGTGTGCTGTTGATGAGGAGGGGATTATGAGGCAATGAGAAAAGAGATGAGGAGATGAGTAAAACTGCCAGATTAATATCCTCCTACGGCAGCCTAGGGAGAGATTAATTTCCTCTTTACCTTCATTTAAAAAGGCGCATGCGTTTTGATGGCTAGTATTTCTAAAGATTTTTTTTGTTCACTTAACTTGAGAAAAAGAAACTTGATCTCGTTGGTCAGTTAGTGAGCTTAAAGTAAGTCCACTTCACCACCTTTAACCTCATGCGTATGTGTCGGTGTGCATGTATTTGAGAAAAGATGTGATTGATTGAATCCCTGAGTGCTTGTGCCACTGGGAGGCGAAAAAAAAAAAAGAGCTACAGTGCTCGCGGATGTGAGGCGATTGAAATGAGTTGGGGGTGTGTGGTGCGACACGCTTCTTCAGATTTAATTTGATTTAATGAGAGTGCTGTCACTGTAACCAATGAGAAAGATGATCTTACTCCCATTTCTGCGATATTAAGCTGATCAAAACTATGGCATTTTTAGATCTCACACTCTGTGTCTTGTAATATTTGAAGGGATGGAAGCAGAGAAGGTCTGACATTGCTGGATCCTAATGGAAATGTATGAAAAAGGGAACTAATTGGACAATAAGGGATGGTTTTGAGCAGTTTATTAAAAATTATATTGAAATTTACAAGTCCATCAGTTACTACTTGTAAAAAATGACTGCAAAATATACAGGAAATGACATATTCAACCTAAAAACAGAATGCTAAAACAACACAAACAAAATTTAAGTGTATTACTATAGTATTGCAGGGGTGCACATATGTTTTTTGGCATAGTAATAATGTATACTTTATTGATCCCTCACCGGGGAAATTTGTGTGCTGCGCTCCTACACCGCAGCAGGCTGCCGCAGCAGGATGCCACAGCGGCACCAATGGTGGGAGAAACAGTGTGTTAGGTGTCTTCTCCAAGGACCCTAGATGGGATTCGAACCCACAAACTGTTAACTCCCGGTCCGAGACTGAACGCTTTACCACAGACCTATTAGAAATCTGTGTGTGTGTGTGGGGGATGTGTCATATTAACATATTGAACTTGTCAGATTTTGTTTTTGTTGACACTCTCGAAAATTTGGTTAGAGATACTTTTTCTTTGTGATAATTGTATATTTGGTTCCAAAAAATGATCCTGTGCTTTTAAAACGATTGAACCAAACTGCAGGAAGAACTTTTCCACATTCTTATTGTTACAAAAAAGAATCAGGTTAAGAGGGGATTCATTTATTTATTTTTTTGCTTTCTTAATTTGGGGTCGTTAAGTGCGAAAACAAAATTCCTACTTTTCTGTGTAAGAAAAGACAGTTGAACACGTACAAGTCATAAACTTTAGCCCTGGATGGATTTATTCAAACCTGGGCACTATTAAATATACTTTAATAATGTTTTGCATGTTGATAGATCTTAAATGCTAAGAAGTTATCAAAGGTTAATATCCAACATAACTTGACTATTTCTCAATGCCTCAAAACTTGGTCAGCGTAATCATCTCACTACATAGATTGCTTTTATGAACCTGTGAGCGCTGAAAGATTAATTATTTCTTTCTGCGACTAGACGCAAGACAGACAGCTGGGAAGAAGAAAGAACATACTGTTTGGTTGCTATGGTTACAATAAAAATAAGTTTTTGAGCAATTTTACTTTCAGGAAACTCAGTGCAATCCATCAAAACTTTCCCAGGCGTCAATGAGGAATGCCATAATCTGCTTATTTTGAACTTAAGCCCAGTAAATTCAAGGGGTCAAATTCACTCTGCAAAATTAGAGGCAAACACAAAAGGGGCAAATTTTGATTTCTGAAGTCTAACTTGGCCCAAGCTGACCATTTTTCTTGAGTTTTTTTAAAATTTAGTTAAAATGTGCTCAATGGGTTTGTTCAAAATTGCCATCGATCAGGCAATTAAAAGGGGGGTTACATGTCTAATAGACTTTTAGGAGGTTTCTATCATGTTTGAAATATTTTCCCAAGTTAAAAACATTCTTTAAGGGATGTTGGCATAAATGAGCAATTTCCAAGCTTTCCCTTCAAGTATTCAGCTACCATTCATAAGACAGTTCTTGGACACAGATTTATTTTTTTCTGCTACACGTAAATCGGCCAGACAGACTGATCGGTGCAGCGTCTGCAATAGGTAGGACGCTGCTAAGTAGGAGCTCTGCTGCATGAGAGGAGCTCGGAGTAGTGTCATTGCCTCTCCGGGTCGAGAGAAGCCAGTTAGGGTGGTTCGGGTATCTGTTTAGAATGCATTCCTGACTCATTGCTGTTGAGATGTTCTGGGTATGTCTTCCTGGAAGGAGACCCAAAAATAGACCCCGGACCCGGAGAGACTATGTCTAACAGCTGGCTGGGGAACACCTCAGGACCCTTATATATATATGCTATGAGATACAAATGGTCACTCCTCAAAAGGACGATATTCCCCTTTTAATGCGTCATATTTTTTTATGTTTGGTCAAGGCAGCTTTTTGTTTATCAGCTTCTTATTATCCTATTGGTGCACCTCTCCTTGGTAGTTTTCCTTTATAAATCCTCTACCTTATTAGAAATGTGGAATGCTCAATAACTGTAAATACAGGCACATACTGACACTCTATCAAAGCATTGTCTTATCGATCCGTTTTACCCTCTCGTTCACCAGGGCTCAGACAGATTGACCTGAGTGTGTCAGTCTGTGGAGTGAGTCAGAGGTTTCTCTATCCGCCTCTTACCAGTCGCCTCCCGTTGCGATAGCCCTGCCTAAATGTCAAAATAAATGAGCTGGCTGAGCTGTGCTAAGAAATTTGCTCATCAGGTCACTTTTTTCATAACTTTGTTGCTATAATTTGATATTTCTCACACATGTTGCAACTTTAACGCTGCCTCCTTCATCTCAGCTCCCCTGGGGTTTAGGGGTCATTCGCTCACTTAAAGGTGTAATTAAAGTCCTGTTAATTATTTAGTTCACCCCAGGGGGTGAGCTCATCTTTGGACTTTGGTTTGATCGCTTAGTGACTTGTGCTGAGTGTGGAGAAAGACCTGCAGCCAGACATTAGTTCTTCACTAAGCTCATACTTTAACATTTAAACTTTATTTAAACATTTAAAGTGCAAGAATGCTATGTTTAAACTCTATTTCAGGACTTTTCCTAATTATATTTGTACCTTTTTTTTTAGCAGTTATCTAGCGTATATTTTTTATATTTCCTTTTAACATGTCACTTGTTTTTATGGATTTAGAATCAGAAATACTTTCTTGATCCCACGTGTGGAATGTGTGTGCTACAACATACTGTAAAAATAAGGAATACTAAAAAATAAAAGAAATAATGTAAAGTAAGGAATACAGTAAAAAATAAAATAAAAAGGGATATAATCAGAATGGGTCACAGGGGCACCAGCCTCAGATGGGAACCCAAGGCTTCTCTCACCGCAGCTGCACCCTCTAATTTCCCCGGATGGTTCCTGATGTGTTCCCCGGATAGCTGCGCAACATAGTTTCTCCAGCAGGTGTCGGGTCTGCCATTGCGTCTTCCCCCAATGAAACATCCCCGAAACACCTCAGCAGTGAGGCGCTTGAGAGGCATCCTAACCAGATGCCCAAACCACCCCATTTGGCTTATCTTGACCCAAAGGAGCAGTAGTCCTACTCTGAGCTCCTCTAAGATGACACAGCCCTTCACTCTATCTCTGAGTGAGAGCCCAAGCATCCTGTGGAGGAAGCTCATTTCATCCGCTTGTTGTTCCGCAATCTCGTTCTTTAGCCCACCACCCACAGCTGGTGACCATAGGTCAGGGTAGAAATGTAGATCAATTGGTAAATCGAGAGCTTTGCTTTTCGGCTCAGCTCTTTCTTTACCACAATGGACCGATGTAGTGTCGTGATTATTGTGGACTTTGCACTGATTCGTCTGTCTATCTCCTGCTTCCCCCACTTGTGACCAAGACCCCAAGAAACTTAAACTCTTCTACTCGGGGCAGGACCCTGTTCTTGTCCTGCTGGGGACATGTCACCCTCTTCCGGGCAAGAACCATTTGTCTCGGATTTTGAGGTGCTGATTCCCATCCCGGCCACTTCACACTTGGCAGCAAATTGGTCAAGCGAGAGTGGAAGATCATGACCTGACAAAATCAAGAGGACCACATCATCCGCAAAAAAGCAAAGATCCAATCCTGAGGTCACCAAACTGGATCTATTTGAGATGGTTATATATAGCCTCCGCAAACCCAAGATTTGTCTGTACAAAAACAAAATAACAGGGAATAATGGATTAATTAATATGTTTTGAGTGAGTTTTTTTTATTCCACTATGATATATGTATCTTATTGTACACCTGCAGGGATATTCACTCACAGTAAAAAGTTTTACTGTGTCTTATTCAGAGAGGAATAGACACATATTTTTTTGCCACATATTGAGGTCCATCTATTGAACCCAGTATCTATTGATACTTCATGTATTAATCTTGTGATTTTTTTACTTTGTGTTACAATGCCATAACTGGGTTTTACTGTAGCGTCACAATGTGAGGCATCATTGTCGTCTATTCCGTCACTGATGGTCAATTGTGATCATTATCCCACAGCCATCTGGTCAAAGGATAACAACAATGATTACCAAAAGTTTCCTTCTTTGTTGCAAGCTTAAAACAATTTGTCAAGGTTAGGCTGCAAGTACTTTGTAAGAAGCAATAGGCAATTTCATCTGATTCCAAACTTGTCAATTAGGCAAGGCGTTGATATCGAACAGAAATCACAGCGGCTGTGCCACTTTACCACTTTACTATCCAACACACACTTCTTTCCCCCATCCCACAATCCTTGGGTGACTCTGAGTACCATTGATTGGTTGAGCTGTTCACCCCTCAGACAGATCAATAATCTCTGTGTGCTCCCAGTCCTCTGCTGGAGGGGTGAGACTGGGCAGACGCTCATTTGCCAGTTCCCATGGGAACAGCTTTGAATCCCACTGGACATTAACCACCTCTAAGACCTTCATTTTTTTCACAAAGTTTCTCATTTGGAAGTTTTACTAAATCAACCATTAAGCCAGTTAATTTTCTGTCAGTAGAAAGACTCTTTAATTGGCAGTAAAATTCTAACAAAAAAATTTGGTGGCTGGGTTATAGGGTATCTTGGTAATTACTTGAACTATAGATTCATTTTTCAGGAGAGCCGTGCTCTTGTGTGTGTGTGTGTGTGTGTGTGTGTGTGTGTGTGTGTGTGTGTCTGTGTGTGTGTGTGTGTATTGGAGCGTTATAATAAATTTCTCTTGATTAAAAAATTCTCTCAGAGAGCGACTCCTGAAATGCTATTGATTTCCATTAAAAGTAATCAAACTTTTAATAGTGTTAGATGGGTTTGGGATTTTTTTTTCTCTTTTTTTTTTTTCCATTGTAAGGCACTATTTTACTTGTGCTTTTGAAATGACCACCAATTCACACACAAGTGTTTGAATCCATGAATTCATCAATCAACGCTACCAGAACTGGTTCTAATATCAACTTTTACTATCCGAGCTCTTAATTCTGCAAGGATTGGCTTGCTATAGCAATGGCCTAAGAAATAGACTGGAAGTTTTGGCTGTTCTTCTGATTCCTAAGACTTATTATATTTTACCTTGTCCTATTGAACGAAGAGGAATGGGTGCCAAACTGCAATTGACCTGACCTCACCTGTCAATAAAGCTAATCTCTTAGCCAATCAGCAATCATCACCATTAGAGATTTTTCATTGCTTGAGCTCTGCCAGTTTCGTCAAGTCTCCATTAAAGCATATTATCACGATACAAACTTGAATTTGGGATTAAATTTGAACCCAGCTTAGTGGGGCATCAGTCATCGATGACTGGTGAATCTTAATGATGATGTCATCATTTTCATTTTGAACATGCACATATAGTTAGATAACTTTAGAGGGGAATTATGCACCAAATATCTTTAGTAGCAATTGCCTGCGGTGTCCAGATGTAGTAGCTACAGTATAGCACTGTAGCTACTCTGTAGCTACCACTGGAGGGATGAATGGCTCAGTGAGTAAGGCGTCTGCCCTGTAACTGGAGGGTTGCCGGTTCAACCCCCACCCAGATTTCATGCCGAGGTGTCCTTGAGCAAGACACCGAACTCCCATTTGCTGCTGATGGTAGTTTTCACCTTGCATGGCAGCATTCACCATCAGATACTGTATGAATGTGTGTGTGTGTGTGTGTGTGAATGGGTTAATGTGAGCTACACTGTAAAGCGCTTTGAGTACCGACACAGGTGGAGAAGCGCTTTATGGGTAGAGTCCATTTACCATTTTACATGTAACAAGGCGGTTATACATGTGATAAATCACATGCAAAGGATATTGGTGCTTTTTTTTTTTTTTTAAGAACATAAGAATTACGATTCTGTGTCATGTGAAAAATAAAGAAAGCAAACTTATTTTCTTTACACGTACAGTACGTATCCATTATGGTATTTTTCTAGACTGATATGTTTGTGGTGTGGGCTTGTCCTTCTACTTGTAGTTGTTTATCTGGAATACTTTCACATGTTCTCTGTAAGACTCATTTACAAATAGTCGGGCTTTAATTCTCTGCTTTCAAGAATAAACGCAAGCCAAAATATGCCCCATGAAATTCTTTAGCAACTCTGATAAAGAAATGTGATTTTATCAAGGAACACAGCAGGCAGGAAACAGTGTAAAAACTGTGCGGATGTGCTTGCGGGAGCGCATGTACTGCTGAAGAGAACCATGCGCTTATTAGGGGAACCAGATTCATCCCAGCCACGAATGGCCATGTCGGAGTAGATTTCCCAGTTCAACAGCATCGAACAGCAGTAAAAGCGCGCTGCAGATGCCATAAATGAACATTGTAATAAATTTTTCTTGATTGAAAAAAAAATCTCTTAGCTGTTGCTACAACCTAAATAACCCACTAAAAAGTTTGGAGTTCCTCTGACTCATAAGTCTTTACACCTATAACTCTGACATTTTTCATGCTTCCCTACCAGCTCCGAATCATTTGCAGCATCAATCTTTCTTCTATTAGGCTTCATGACCGTGTCCTCTTGCCAGAGTTATCTCTCAATGACAGAGATATGGCGAATAAGAGTATGAATACGGGTTAAGGAAGGCAGACTTATGCACAACGTTTAAGCAGTGATACATGAAGATTGGCTGCATCTGCCACTTTCAACTCTCCTGTCTCTGCCACTCAGTCTATTCATGCTGGCGGCTCATAAAAAGTCCTGTGTGGCCCTATGTTCGGGTCGTAAAAGTGAATTAAAATATTAAATCTGTCAGTACCTGTCCTCGTAAATAAAGTCGTATATTACTCCTCTTTCTATAAAAGGGAAAAAGAGGCGAGGTATTTTTATGAGTCGGGGAGGAACAACCTATTTCCGGTTGGATAAAAAAAAAAAAGGCACCGCATCACCAAACCTACCTGTGGAGGGAGCTTATTATTCACACTGCGGAGGGATGGAGATGAAAGAGGGATCAATAGAGGATAAAGAATACGCTGTCAGTAGTCAGTGACAATTTCAGTATTTTCTATCTTGTGTAAATACGTAAACAGGGTTCACGGTATGAGGGAAGATATTAAAGGAGATGATAAAATGTGACATTTGGAGATGACAAAAATTGTGAAGATAATTATTTTACATTAAGAATATGTAAAATGGTCAAATACATTTTATTGGTACTTTACCTGGAGAAAAAAGTTGTATTTTTACATTTGTTGTATTTTTGAATGCCCATTGAATAATAAAATAAAGGGCACTAAAAAAAGTTTAACATACAACATAAAAATAATATAATTGTTAAAGTTTTTTCTTACTTTAAACAAGTTGTTTAAATAAAGACTAGTGTATGTGGCCTTCGTAAACTTTCAAAAGTTTATCATTCATTCATCTTCTGAGCCGTCCATTCCTATGGGGATCGCCAGGGGTGCTGGAGCCTATCCCAGCTGATTCAAGGTGAGAGACAGGGTACACTCTGAACAGGTCATCAGTCTGTTGTGGGATCACACACAAACAGACAATCATGTGGCCATACCAGCCTTTCTATGCCTGATCCCGTCAGACCTCAGAAGCTAAGTTGGCTGGGCCTGTATATATATATAGGATATTACCCCTATTTTATGATTCCCATGGTAAATATTTTTTTTTATTTATTTATGTGAGTCTGGGTACTGGTTTTCTCCCACTCTCCAAAAACATTCACGTTAGGTTGATTGGCCACTATGAAATTGCCCCTAGTAATTAGTGTGTATGATGATGGTTGTGTGTGTGCGTGTGTGTCTCCGTGTCAGACTGGTGACCTGTTTTGGGTGTATTGTGCCTTTTGCTTCGTTAAGGATGGACGGCTCAGAAGACGAATCAATTATTTATTTACAATGAATAAACTGATTTAAAAAAATCTATTAAGTTTAGTCTAAATTTTTCCAAAACTACTGTTCCCCAAAATTATGTTTTAAGATGTGTTTATTTATATCTACATATAACTTTTTTAGCAGTGGAAATTGATTGAGTTAATAAATTTAAATAAACTTGACACCAAGTTTTATCCAGATTGATTTACCTACAGTAGATCCGATCGAGGTCCATTGGCGCCTCTGTTAGGCTACAGGTCTATTCGTAGTGATTTCTATTCACAAATGACCTGCTCTCCTGGCGGTCTGGTCCAGTGGTCCCTAAGATCATAGCCATTAGCATTAGCAGGTGGTAGGAATGTTGGGATGGACGTGCACCTGCTACTGGGCAGCTGCTTCTGCCCGCTCAGCTAATTGGCTGGCAGGTGGCCGGGACAACGCAAGTGTGTCTCAGCCAGGCAGGAGAGAAGCGAGGACATCCAGTCTCCTGGCATCCCAAACCAAAGATGAAAAGGCTTGTGCAGAATAAAAATAAGTCATGTACGCTTCGACATTCTCACACACACAACCGGGATACTGGCTACACAAAAGTTGCAACACGCTCATACATGATCATGGCTGTCTTAAAGAATTCCCTCTAAACACACACACACACAGGAAAAAAAAAATCTAAAAACGACATGACTGCACACAGACTTTTTTTCCCACACACATACTTATTGAGCTTTGTGGAATGACCTTGGAACCAGCACAACTCCTGCTATACAAGTCTGGTAGATAGATGGTACCAGCATCATTTGGCAGAGGTTTATATATATATTTACTCACCAGCGTTCCAGAGAGGAGCCTGGCATGAGTTTTTTTTTTTTTTATTTTCTTCTTTCACATTTACAACTGCTGGGCAGTTTTCACCTCCGTGCTTTCTTCATATCGCAAGTGTTTGTGTGTTTTGGTTCTTCCTCTCCTGGCTTAATTAGGAGAACTGGCTGTTGGTTGACTAAGCTCGCTATCAGATGATTAATTGCTAGGAGGGGGGTACAGCAGCTCAGGGGCGGCGTGACTGGGGGGACCACAAGGTTGCAGTATGGTGCTCTCCATCCTCCACTCTATCCTTCTCCTCCATCAATTTCTCCTTCTGTCTCAGCAACCTGCTATCCTCTTTGTCTCTGCTCTCTCTATCTCTGTCTAATTTACCCTCTCATTCACCCCTCTCTCCTTGTTTATCTGCCGTAAAAATAAATTTCCACCGTTCCTCGTCTGACCCGTGCAGGTTGCTGGTAAGTGCTGAACAGGACCTCCTTAAAGCGCCAACATGGCCGCACATATGTGTGTTGTTAATTAAGATAAAGGGCCGAAGGCAGACAAATGGCAACACAAACCAGCTGTTCGGCCCTGCAATGATTATTAAGTGCTTGTATTCATTAAGAAGCCTGATGTTACACGTTTCAGGTGGTCGGCACGAATATCCTCAAACTGTTTTTCTGTGGTGCGTTTTGAGCTTTTCTAACCGTGTGTTGCAGTGGTCACTGGTTGGCTAACCTTGGCTGCCAGCAGGTTGAACATGTCAGACTGTGGCTATGATTAGTTTGCAGATACTGGACCTTGTCTTTGTTGGCCAGAGGGCAGAAAATCTATTATGTGACTGGTTTGGCGGTACTGTGCTCTGCAGTAAAAAACATCAAGCCAGAGCTTAGTTCAGCCTCCAAATTTAGATTAATGAAAGCATAGCTGGCTAAGTTTGTAATTAATAGCACTGACCTGCAGGGGTTGTACATATTAACGAAGCTGGAGTAGAGCCGGACACTTTCCTGACCCACACATCGCTCGCATGTTGTCACAGGGTATGAAGATCCCATCTATTTTCTCGGTTTCATTTAATTTATAACTAAATGAACCTCACTGCTTCTTGGAAAATATTGTTTGGGGTATTTGGCTTGTTATTTAGAGTCACAGAATCCTCTGGTGACAGCAGCCCACCTTGAACAAAGCATCTCCTCAGACAAAATGCTGAGTCGGCTATTTTGCCGGGAACTTTTTTGACCATTTTGTTTGTGTTTGAAAAGATTTTCTACACTCCAATTTAAGCAATCTTTCACTTTTGCCTCGTATTTCCAATCCCTCTCTGTGTCCCCCCGCTGTCCCCCTTCCCCCTCTGTCTTTTGCTTCATCATATCAAGCTGCCCGTCAGCGTGGGGCCTGCTGTCCCTCAGTCTTTGATGGATGGGGAACACGTAGGAGGAGCAGCCGTCCCTAATAGACAAGGCGGATTGAAACGCTGGGGAAGTAAATGTTAAGGGCCTCGTAAAACATCCACTTCCCCTGCTGCCCTCCCCTTCATCACCCACAACCCAACCTCCGACAATTACCCTCTCATTTGTCTGTAAATCTCCACCCACACAGCATTGGCTTATCATCCCCCAGATGTGTTGTTAGTGATTATCTGTCTGAAGAATCGTGTAGGTAATTGTGTAACTGTTTACAGGCTTACCTTTTTACCTGCTGCAACTCTGGTCTCATGTACGTACGCCCCCTGTGGTTTGATGATTTTTGTGTGAGGCGTCTTACCTTACTGTGTCTCAGTGGTATGTCACTATGTGCTCAAATAGGACCTGTAGAAGCCCTCTGCTGCTCCGTAAGAGACACAGGGAAAGTTGATTTATTTCCTTCTGCTCCGGGCAGGTACAAAGCAACAATGTTAAATAGCCTCTATCAATAAGGCTGCGCTCCGGCTACCATGTTTGAACGAGGTGTTAAGGTCAGCTTTTAAAGTTATGGCTGCAGGGTTACACCTGCTCCACTGAATAACTCAATTCCCTTCAAGGTGGAGAGGTCAAGAGGAGTCAAGGACGGAGGACAGGCAGGGATGGATGAATGAAAAGTGAATTAACAGGTGAGCGAAAGATTGCTGTTTCATCTGGAGCACTGACCCTGACCATAATTCCAATCGTCTCACTTGTTTGAAGCTGAAGGAAAAGGGTCTCACATCCAACATCTCAGACATGAGAGAGAATATGTGTGTGAAGAAGAAGATGACGACATGAATCAGATCTTAAAAACTTTCTGAACTGAACACCTTTGCAATTGAATGTCTGAGGCTCTAATCTGAGTGTCTGTCCAAAGTTTCAAAGTTGTGGAAGACTTTGCAGTTTCAGTCATTAATCATGATGCAGGACGCATTTAAAAAAATGAATTGAAATGCTTTGCTCAACCAACTCTGAGTAATCCAATCATTAACAAGCCAAAATGGAGTTGCATGAAAAAATTTCTAATAGAGGAAAGGTTCAAATGTTGACCAACAGTGATTGCTGAGTGTGTTCTTAAGTGTGATGTTAAGAATATTATTTCATGGGCAGGAATGGTACTGATATGATGTTAACGTATCATAAAAGATTTGGATATAAATGGTAGAGGAGATGAAGTAAATACCGTTCTGCATTCTAAGAATAAGAAAAACAGTTGGGGACTGAAAATTTATGAGGTTGTAATCATTGAGTCCAAAATGTTGACAGTTTTATTAATTATGGAATTTAGTGTCTATTTTAAACATCATTAAATACGACCAATTTAATGCTTCAGAGACTCTGACCTGTTGCAGATGCTAATTTTACAATAAAAAACATTCAATTCAAAGATTCAATTCAAAGATTGTTCATCAGCGTTAGCACAGGGGCCTTACAGTGAGAAGGTTAGTGGTATGAGTTGGTATGAGGCTTGAATCACATGCCTTTCTTTGTGCATTTTGCATGTTCTCCTTTGTATGTATGTTTTTTTTTTTTGTATACTCTGGTTTCTACCCAGTCTCTCAAATCATGCACGTTAGGTTGATTGGCACTATAAAATTGGCCAGTTTGGTGGCCTGGCTTTGTGAACCCATTCTGGACTCAAGTTTTTGGGTTGCAAGGTTGGACACAACGCAACCGGAGTGGGACGCCGGTGGATAGGGGCGAGGGGGCATCGAGGTGTTGCATTGCAGCACTCAAATTTCCGTTTTGGGATGTTCGTAGTATTTTCAATTAAATTCAAAATTGTCCCGAATAAGTGTATGTATATGGTTGTGTTTGTGTGCCTCCCCGCAACAGACTGGTGACCTGTTTGGGGTGTATCCTGCATCTTGCCTGCATTCGAGTGGGATAGGCTCCAACACTCCCTGGAAGCCCGCTAGAGATAGATTGTTCAGAAGAATGAATCAACCAACATCATTGAGAAATTTTGATTTTTGATTGTGCCTAAAACTTTCCTAAACACGGGGCAAAAAAAAACTTCATGTGAGAAAAATGTATTATTCAGAAATTTTTACATTAATTTAAAAATAACAATGAGATGCTGAACCTAGAATAAACATCTGTTCCCGAGCAGACTTGATACTGAACCAGCAGATTACACCACGATGGAAGGTACATGTATATCTGCCAACTGGTTTAATCCGATTACAAAATGCTGATTCTGATAATAAACCTCAACAGATGCACAGTGCATCTGCCTCCGAGGTTTTTGTGGGTTTTGCTCGGGGCTTGTAAGAACACACGAGTCTAGCAGAGATTTAGAAGATAATATTGTGACAAGTTTACTTCTCAGGATAAAAATTTGCTAATTTGTTTTGGAAGGTTGGGCATGTGAATAAAAACAGGAAATGGATTTTGCATTTGAATATAGTCTGGACATACGTTCTGCACAGTCAGGCTTTTTTAACTCATGTAAAGTTGCATGTTTTACAAAATTGAACTATTTCCTGCCAAATAAATTAAACACAAAAATTGTCTGACTACCTATATCCTGCACTGTCCAAACAACAATTCCAATTGATCTTAATTTCTGTCACCATGTGGTTGAAGATGGCTTTTTCTTTTCTGAATCCTCACTGCACATGTACTTGTGGAACTGCATGACAAACAAAGTTCATAAACTATTTTTTTTTTATAGAACAAAACATTCAGACTTTTATCAGGCTTTTTAACATGGTTTTATAAGTTACCACATTCAAACCAGATTAATGGTTTCTTTTAATGCTGGAATCAAAATATGTTGCACATGTACTCAAAATTTTTTTTTTATATACGTTTATATACAATGTATGCCTTCTGGGAGTTGCCATTTAGGAACATACCATGGATGAAAATTGGTGGGTGTTGGGATGAATCCAGGATTTTTTAAAAGGGGGTCGGGGGCGTGAGGCTATTGATAAAGTCAGTATGGGACACACACACCCCACACACCTCCCTAGAACATTTTGAAAAATAAGAGTAATTTGGTGTTCCATTCGCTGAGTGGATAGCTTGACTAGTCCCCTTTCTTGTCTTCTTTTTTTTTTTTTTTTTTTGTGGACCAAAAGCGAAGCGGGACATGCGCCCCCCCACGCCTTGCCCCTAGATCCGTCCCTGGGTGTCATGTAAAACAACAAAGCAGAATTTTTATAGAATTTTGTCAATTGTTTTAGTCTTTTTTTTTTTTTTTTGCAGTTAACTTATTGTATGTAGAAAGTTAAAGTATTTATTAAAATCATGAGTGAGGTTTTTGGTCATTTTGAACCAGTCTAAAATTGATTTTGATGGGGTAAAGATTAACAGGATAGTCTAAAAAGTGAGTGAGACTCTAAACTCAATTAGGCTGAGAAAATTGATCCAATTGTTAATAATTTTTTTTTTGAAAATTTTGCATTTTTCTTGATGTTTTCCATTTTTGATGTGCAGATTCTAGATCACGTTTTGTAGATACACTTCAGAAATATTTGTTATACCTCTTAGTACTTTCCTTAACTACTAATTGCTTAAGTTGTTTCCATCATCATCAATATTACCTATTCAAAAATACTTGCAGCCACAGTGGGCAGATTTGATTTTTAATTTAGGAAAAAACAACTAATAGATTTGAACATTTTTTTATGTGGAGTTTCCAGTTGTTGTTGTGTTTGTTTTACTTTTCCAGTAAACAGTTCTAAAATACCTAAAAGTTCAACCAACTCACTTATTCTTATCTTCCATGATGAGTATGTGCATTTGGTCTCATGTTTAATTTGGCTAATGTCTAAACTCCCTGCAAGACATTCGATCTTCCATTTCTGTTTCGTCATACTATATTTACTTTGAGATGATCCAGGCTCTGAATAGAACATTTTAGAGGAGCAAGTTAAATGCCAAAGTACGAGAGGACACAAGTCCTGGAATCTTTTTCCAAGTCGTTTGGTTGCCAATTAGGTCCAAATAAAACATCTGACCAGAATCCGCCTGGCAGGACAGAAAGTTCAGAATAAGACAGTTGATTAGTTGAGTAAACATGGAAAATCTAAATTTTTTTTTCCATTGAAATTTTTCCAAATATTTAGTTTTTCACTACGCAATCAACTTAATGAAATTGTACTTCATATTTTGTACAAATTTTTGAGCAAATTATCATTATTGGGAGAGAAAAATCAACTTCAATGCAAATTTGTGGTCACCAAGTTTCTTTTTCGAGGCTTTGTCCCTTGTCGTGTACTCTTTAACACGCTCTGATGGGAAATCAAAGTGATGCGTTGTCAGTACTGTATATCTAGCTTGTTACTGTAACCAAAAATCTATTAGAGCAGGTATTAAGTGAGACCTGAAATGTAAAGGTTATGAATAATTCTCCTTTCATTTTAAAGTCATCTTCTCCAGAGCAGCCTTTGCTGAGCTGTGTAATTGTCGCCCTTTATGACCAGCACTTAAAACGTTCCTACACCGTAAGCGACATAATTAATCAGAAAGATTTGATTCACTTATAATTTCTTAAAATGTCTGAGACTTGCCGCATGGCTGTTCATTGTCACTAAGAGGTCACATTGAAGAGAGGTTTGCAATTATCTTCCCACAGAGAACCTGCTCCCTGTAGTGTTTTTATTCTTTTACAGAGTTATAAAAGAGAGAGAGAAAAAAACAAGGATTTTTCTTCATTTATGTTCATATAAGAGGAAAGGTCTTTTTTTTTTCTTTCATATTTGCACATTTTATGGGAACATTTCTTTTTAATAAGAGAGCACCACTTCTGTTTTCCACGTACTTCTGATGTGAGTTCTTTCTACATTGAGTTTCTGCTAAGTGTTTGGAAGGCGAGCTTTACTTATGCAGCATTTTTGCATGGAGCAGGTGCATCGAGCATCTGTGGGGAGATATGCTGCTGTGAGGAAACTATTATTTCTCAACCTGCAGCTTAGGTTTTTACTCAGCAGGACACAGGTCTGCAACATGTATCACATTCTAACTTTTATTTGTAAAAAAAAAAAAAAAAAAGAAAGAAAGAAAAAGAAAAATCCAACAGCTTCAATAAAGAAGCAAAAAAAAGGGTCTCAGGGGGAATCAGTGTTTTTTAGGTTTGGCTGTAATATTTTAAATGAAAAGAAGAACAAATGAAGACTGATCACTATTGTGTTGTCCACAGCTGAGTCTGCACATCCCTGAGTTTGTGTGGAACTCATGTAGCAGTACTGATAATGATGCTAGCCCAATGGTCTCCCAAGACATGCTAGAGTGTGTGGATGACTTTTGAAGTGTGTGGAGCATGCTTTTGTGTGTCTGTGAGTATGGAGGAGGAGGGGGTTGGATGCAGAAACCCAAGAGATGGCAAAATGCTCTGCACCCCTTAACTATGTGTTTGACTTATCAAAAAGCAGCCCTGCAGCACACAGGACTGGACTGTCAGCAGAAAAAAACTGCAGAAATGTGTGTGTGTATTAATTCAGAGCTTAAGGGAAGTGGATCTAGAAGTAAAGCAAAGCAATAAGGTGTTAAGAAAGAAAGGAGCTAAAACTGGTGCCAAAAAGTCCATCCGAGTATGCTTTTGAAGGACAGTTTTCCAATGAGCTTCTCCTCCCATCAACACCTGGCCTGGGTTTTCTGTTTGCCTCGGCAGGAGAGATCTCCCACCCGTGAGACACAACTGCCTCCCGGTTGAAGGTTAGAAAGAAAGAAAATAAATGAATTGATAGAGAGAGCATGCAGGGAAATGACAGTGATAGAGAGGAGGAAAGCTAACCTTTACCAGCTCTTGTTTTATGTCTTCCACGTTTTTTTTATTTACGCCAATCGTCCAATCCGAGCCCTACGGCCGAACATCCTTCTTCCTCTGATGACTTTGGCATAAAACACTTCTCAGTTACATGGAAGGAGGAGAAACTGGAGCATTTTACACCTCCTTTGCTGCTTCTCAAACACACATACAGAGACAGATGCTGACACACTCCTCGACACACTTCCACACCTGATCGTCTTCTAAGGGAAGAGAATAATTACTTTGCCAAAGGGCACAACTGTGATTCCCTGCTGGTATTTAAAGCCTTGTCACTGACTTTAAATCACCTCTCTTCCTCATTGCTGCTTGTAGTTAAGTGGAGATGTCCTCTTTCCTGCCTAACACAGAGATCACAAACCCTGTAAAGTCTTTACCATCTTTATCAGCTCCAACTAATCCTGCCATGTTGCATGACACAGATGCCCAGCGTGAATTTCCGCGATGTGTGGAAGTGTGAAACTTTTCGGCATCACCCACAGCAATCCAAACGCTCCTTTCTCTGTTGTGCCATAAAATGCACAGAGGTGTAAAACTCAAAGCTTTGGCCACACTGTTTAAACTCGGGCACATACAGCTAAGGATGCCTTATTGATACCTGTGTGCATTGATTTGAGGACGGTACACGTAAAATAAAATTCTTCTTAGTACGGTAATTAGTTGGTTACTCTCTGTTGTAACTGCAAGTAAAGTATTGCTGCAGTCTCTCCTTCATCTTCATTGTTTTCCAGCTCTTTCAATGCTCCATAATTTTCCCGCATCTCTCCTGGCCTCTGTCAGATGCCCGTATATTGCGTGTCCTCTGTCTGTGTGGTGAATTGCAGATAGGGGTTGCGGTGCTCTCTCACGATGTTGACAGGCTGATCTTGTATTTGTCCTTGTCTGATGTAACCTGTCTCTCATGATGCTCAGACCTGGCCCACCTGCTTGTCCACTCAGTTCGGAGCCCCGTGAAAGGCTTGGTGCAGCTCAGAGGCTATTAGGATGCTAAATAATGAAAGCTCTGTGTGTTTCTTTTGCATGTGTAGGCAGACAGCATGTGTACATTTGCATTTACATTTATGCTTGTAGTGAAAGCGTGACCATGACCACAAACTCAGAGAATCAAAGAAAACCCCGATCTGAATGCAGTGAGTGCACAGGGGTAAAGGATGATAATAAATTGGATCTGAATGAAGTTGGTATCTAGGTAACAAAAACCCTAATCAGAGAATATGAGACAGACATTGTCCAGCATGATGTGGGACCAGATTACAAAGACCTCAACTGTGAGCTTTGTTTGAGAAAAAATATTTTTTCTCTACTTTGGTATAGATCCTTCACATCCCATACTAATATATATTAACCTTGCTAAAATAGATTTTTTTTTCAATATGGAGGTGAATAATTAGACCCTTATCATTTTTTTTCTATCAATTTGACTCAAATCAGCCTTCACTGGTTGAACTTGTGCACATAAAATTTTGGCTTCCTTCTATCCATAGAGACAACAGAGTCTGCACCTGGATACTTATCTGTTTATGCAATGCCAGCTGTGGCTGAAAAAGCTGATACAGGAGCCCAGCTCCTACCACACATGCTGCAGATGTGATAGGTGGCATGAGTCATGGGGGGAGCAGTGGCAGATTGACTTTTTTGCTGTTTCCGGGTCTTTTTGTCCATGTGCTGGATCTCTCTGTTCACCTTGGCCTGATACAGATTTTGACAGTTGCACGCCACATGTAGACATGTATATAAGGTTAGAATTATTACCCCACAAAAGCACAATACTTCCTATTTGAATTTAAAGATAACAAGACAAAAAGCTGCAAGGCAGATCTCAGTTGCTAACTAGCTTCCTGTTTTACATCAGTGGCTGTATGAGTGATGAAATAGATTTTTTAATAGAAACCCCGAACATCATTTTGCTTGTGTACATCAACGCACTCATACAACAAACTAATCCCCGCTGATGACTTTCAAAGTGTTAAAAAAAAAATGAGAGCATCCTGATTGAGTTCCCAGTTTGTCAACACTGTTAGCAAAGGATGATGTTGCAGGGTGCAACATCCACAAGCAGAGCAGCACCACGCTGTGTGCAGGAACACGTCAGGAAGAGAAATAACTCATAATCATTTCTTTGCACGATGAACCGATACCCTTGATGGCCTTGATAGTCGAAAAACAAGTTTTCTGTTGTTTCTTTTCTTTTTTTTTTGCTGCACATCTTGTCTTTTTCTCAGTAGACTTTTCATCAGTCAAGGTTATTTGTCTGCGTCTGTTTATCATTTTAGATTTTACCCGCCTCCTCCCTCCTTCTGCTACAACTAGTTATTTTCTCAATTGACCATCGTCCAGCTTCCCATTACTCATGATTAAACGATTTCCTCCAAGAACTCTGAATTTGTTATTTCGCTTTCAAAACCAAATTGCTTTAGTGTGAAGCTCCAACGTGTCCATTATCAATAACCATTGGCTGTTGTTTCCATTTTTTGTGTCCACGTTCTAATTTAACCAAGAATACTGGCATCTGTTTTCACATTAACCTCAATCCTGCTTTCGTCCAAATGAGGTTCCTTTTTTTCCAGTTTCCGTGTTAATTTATTTGCTTCCCTTTCATCATCTTAGGCAAGGTTATCCTGAGGCAGACAGGCTTTTATGGGAACAAAGGGGTGGAGGCAATGAGGTGGAGGGGCTAGCTATGCCGCTAGCCATGCCTTAATCGATCCAGTTTAAAAGGGATGTTGTGAGCTGAATGTTTGAACCCATCCCCTCGTTAACACTTGTCTGGTTTTAATTAAGAAGTAAGAAAATTTAGTGTCAGTAGTATTTTGAAAGAAAAAAAAAAGTGAAGTTGCACAACAAAGACAATGAAAATAAAAAAGTGGAAGGAAAGGGCTAATTAGGGGATGAAGTTGTGTTCGTGCATCATTCCAGTCGAAACATTTCCTTTTTCCACTCAAACCCATTTCCCTCCTCCTTTCTTTCTCTCTCTCTCTGCATGTATCTCTGTAGGAGCCTCAAGCAAAAAATTCCGTCACATCTTTTTTTTTTTTTCCCACCTCCGGCAAACAATACGAGTATAAAAACCACAAGAAAACAAACAAACAAAAAAAATCAGCATTGTTGACACACCGTACTTGCATAATGGAAGCAAATATAAAACTGGAGCCCGAGTTTCTGTAGTTTAAGTGGCTGAAGTACTTCTGTGTACTTTATTGATTTATAGAATGTTGAAAACCACAGTAAATGCCAACGTATCATCCATACAGTATATCATCCACATGGTACAGAGAAACAAACCAATAAGAAACAAAAAAAAAGGGTAAAACAGACGACCTTCACTGCATGACCCACAATTAAATACAATTTTATTTATTTCAGTTCTGAGGACTCTTAGCCTTTATATTTATATATAGATGTATATTTATATATGTATATTTATGTGTTCAACAGTCTGATTTTGTTATCAATCCTTTGCTGAGTTGACCCATGTTGTCTGGTGGTCTCTAAGGCCAGATGTTCACACGTCTGTTGGCACTGGATTGGTAAATAATAAGGCTGCTGCCATGACAACACTGTCCATCCAACAGCAACATGACAGACTGTAAAATTTAGTTCAGCAGCCGTCCCAAAGCATCAGAGAGAGAGGGTGAAGCCGCTGGGAGAGTATTGCTGTGAATCTGAGGAGCTTTTTCTTCGTGGGTAGCCCAACATGTGTCCTTGTTGTTTCTACATCAGCACAGCGCTCCGAGCTCATGTTGGCTAGCTCTCAAACCATTCATGTTGGTGTTTCCAACTTCTCTTCAGATGCCCTGTGGGATGGGGAGGCGGGAGAGTATTGAGGTTACTGGGGTGTATCTGTGTTCGGCACTCCGTCGGGCGTGCTCTCGACATTTCACATCCTCCCCATCCACAAGCTTATGTAAGACATTTTGAACAAGAGAGAGGAAGTACCTGAACCGGTACATCTTAAGACTGCGTGTGTGCGCACATTTGTTTGATGGGATATAGATACAGAAAGAAACCAATAGAGGAGAAAAGAGGGGAGTTCTCCCTGCTGATGTTCAGTTAAGCTCATGAAGATTAGAAATCTCAGCTCAACACTGAGAGCAGGAGGGCTGCAGGGGCAGTGGTGAGGAACTACCCACACCAGGTTTCAGAGTAAGTGAAGGTAGACAGACTTTGAAAACCGAGGCCAGTCAGCCGGTCACACTCAGGGGGATGACAGCATGAAGACAGCGGGGTGTAAGCTGAATTACAGATGCAGATGTCTGGGAGAGAAGAGGAGCAGAAAGAGAAGAAAGATGAGGAAATGGATGAATACGGCAGAAAGCGGTGATGCCGATGCATTTAAAATACAAGGAACTCTGTATTCCATCCAGACCTTACGATGCACACACCCTCAGGACTCGATGTACACATAGTCATTTACAGAAATACATCTTAAACTGAGGGTGTGAAATCAATTTAGTCTAATCTTATTATTTATACATTACTTAACAAGTCAATTTGGAAACAATTGTAATAGAATAAACGAGCAAAGTGGGAAATATAGGTTTAAAATATTAAAAAGCAAAAAAAAAAAAGCAGATGTATGAGGGTGAAGTGTATATAGTGGCCATAAGTGACATGCTAGCATGTCGCTGTTATTTGCTACGGACTACGATACAAGAGTAGTGACACAACTCTTTAAAGGGGTGGATAGTGCTTTTGTTCAGTGATAATTCTAATCTTATCGTATGTCTAAAAAAAGCATGGTCCATTTTCTCACCTTAAAAATGCCAGATTTGCCGATAAAAGCTTTTAAATGCAGTTATTCTGTTTCCCTTTCCCCCATTCTCTCGCTCCCTTCTCAGTCCCTCCCCATGTCTATGTGCACGATACAGCATAAATCTTGTTTGGGGCCACTAACATAGTCTAAAGTGCATCCAGTTAACAAAGCTGGCATGTATTCTTTTGATGTTTTTATTTTGGTACATAAACATAAAAATTACGCACCATGTTGGGGCAGAGTGTGAGCAGACCATGTGCACTTAAATAGATCCTGTTTGTGTTCGAATGTGGGCACAGGGGATATCAAAATGCATGGCCAAGAACAACCTGACATTGTAATAGTACGAAATTACTGGATGCCAGAATGATTGGATAAAATAGAAAACCACTTCAGGTATGTTTGATGTGGTTCAAAGATGGTTAAAAACCTCCAAAAAGTTGATTTAGCACAATACGCCGTCCTTCAGAGCAAATTAAAAACCTTAGAGCTTTGATGTGCTGATTTACAAGTCATTGTTTCTATTTTAAGCCGCTTTATCTGTGATTTCCCTCCCACCGCTGCTCTCTGTGCTCACACTGTGCAGCCAAAGTGATGCATTTATGTCTGGCCTTATGCTACCCCCCACAGGAGGACGGCCTCACAGAGACTGTTCACTGCTGCTTTAGCCCACCTGGAATACTGATGTGCCATTCCAGCCGTGCATGGATTCATTCCTTATCACTAATGTCACAGTACATTGGCGTCAAAAGGCATATCTGATCTTGGTGTTTAATGACTCTTCACACGTCTCACGTGACGCTGTTAATTAAGCAGGAAGTCATTGTGTCCCCATAAAAGCTCTCAGTATGCAAAAAATGCCAACCTATCTAATTCATTTCTCTATTGTTGCACCACTTTCTGCTGATATTGTTTGTGAGAGTACCATGAGAAGGGCCAGCCAGTGGCCATTTATCTTAATGAGAGCAGTTAACTCTGGGTCGAGCTTTATAGAAAGCATCACAACAAACCTCCAAGACGTCTTCTAATCCGTCCTCCTACCGACTTGATTTCCAGAAATGCATTCACCCTCTAGTAGAAACCTTAATTAGTTTTAAAGGAGATTAAATTATGTGTAATTATTATGATAAAATTTTCATTTATTCAAGATAACGGCTGAATTTGGTGAGAACAGAATTTGTCGGGAAAGAGCAATCTCCCTTGCAGAGTCAAAGTTATCAATGCGTGAAATCAGGAATCCTGACAGCAACAAAATGTAATCTTTTTCATACAGAGGGGACAATAGAAGTGCTGCATACCCTGCGTCTCCTTCTCCACTTTAATTAAAAGGGCTCACTGAATCTCTCCGTCTCTCACTCGTCTACCTTGCTCTTGCTCTCTTGAGTGTGGAGGGCCAATTCTATCTCTGTGCACAATCTAGTTATTCCTCTCACACTGAACTTGTCTTAAGCTGTGGCCCCGAATAGTTGTTGTGCAATTTTCTTTTTGAATTTTATTCAGTGGGTGACATGATTGAAGAATGTACAGTGCTTCAGTGGTTTGACTCGGTAAGTAAACACAGATCGGTAAATGAAAAGGAAACTACGCTGGAGAAGATAAAGAAGTCTTATAATGTTGCTTTTTAATGAAGTTCTCTTATAGAGTAACCTTTTAAAACTCTGATTGGGACCACACTAAATCTGTGGCTGGTAACATTTAATTGTCATGGGAACTTTGGGCAAAAATTGGGGCTTCACTGTCTTTGTGGCACGGGCGAGTCTAGACCATTTTTAGGGATCCATTTTTAGCAACATCCATACAAAATTTTTTTTTTTTCTAAAACCTATAAGCCAATTCCAACTCCTGCTTGTCACTTCTACGTTTATTTTAATCCAACAAACTTCCCCAAACCGCCCCGTTCTTTACAATATTATAATGAATTTTTAAAATTGATGTATATTTGTAGTAAATATGCTGTTTCTACAAATAATATTTTATTAAAACATAAAAAATAAAGTTATGTCATTGTTATATAGCTTATGGTATTGTACACACATAGAGAATATCCTTTTAAAATCTCTGAATGGGACCACACTAAATCTATAGTTCATAACAGTTAATCATCGTGGGAATTTTGGGTGCAAAATTGGGGCTTCACTGTTTTGTTTTTTTGATACGAGCAAATCTACTACATTTTTGCAGGGTGCTGAAGCACCACTTAAATTATTTGTAGAACCCTAAAAAATGTGCTTTTTCTTTGTTTATACAGCTAATATGAGCTCATGCCCATCCTGCTAGTCATTTTTAAATTTGTTAAATTTTGCACATTTATTTTATACCTGCATGTTTGTTGTGAATAGGCAGTCTCTACAAATGGAGATCAATTTTTTTTTCTTTGAACGTAAGATAAAAAATAAGTATTCCTTCTCATTATATATTACATACAGTATTTTATGCTATTCGTTGTATCAATGCATCTGTGTCGTAAATCATATGGCCATTTTTACTAGATAACCCTTGTTTTTTCAACTACTGAACCGATTATTCCTAATTGAGTTACGTGGGGTGCCTGAGCCTATCTTGGCTGATTTCAGGCAAGAGGCAGGGTACGCCCCAAACGGGTTTGCCTGTCTGTTGCGGGACCACAACCATTGTTTAAGTTCCACAAAAATAAATACTAGAAAGGATAATCTACTAATGGGAAACTAAATTTCAGATAAAGTTATAGTTATGAAAAAAAATCTCTTCTGGAATACTTGGTACCTGTTACTTAATGACCCCTGTCTTGTGGGAAATTTAAGACAGTAAAAATAACTAAAATAGTCTGACTGTATCTGGACTTTTGTGGTGGATTGTAAAAAACATTTAAGTCTTTTTCCACTTTTTGTTGTGCCTTGAGATGTTGCAAATGAGTAACAATGTAATTTACGGACAAAACGAAAATTGAACTTGAAATGAATAAATGACATCAGAAATGCTGGTAACAAGTTGTTGAATGGTTGCAGGACTGAGGTAACAATGTGCAGGTTGGTGGGGCTATATTTAATCTACCGGTCCGACTAATGAATGTTGTTGAGCATTTCAAATCCTTTATTAACTGCATACTGAAGGGTTTGTTTGCATATATGATTTTACATCTTATAATAGTCAGGCTACAAATTTTTTAAAGTGTTTTTGCTGCCACTCTGGCATCCACAGCCCTATTTTCCTCTCCACATGTTTATAAAATCCCACTCTTTTCCCCTTTTCCTCTTTCCTCCCCCTTACATTTCTTCTAGCCCGAGGGCAGGTAGGGCATCTCGTTATGATAGTTGTAGTCTGGGCAAACCTTCTGCACCAAGCGGTAGTCCGTGCTGTAAAAGGAAATATAGATGCAGATGACTTTGAAAGGCTTGGAACAAATCCATGAAACGTGACTCTGGATCTGCTCCTGAAAGCAGGTCTTGGATGGATCGTAGTTGCACAACGAAGTGCGCTTGCTACGATCTACTTTCTCATAGTCCACACGGCAGTTAAAAATCTTGGAGTCCTTGGGGTAGACCACGCTTTGACGCTCCAAATCGAACTCCACCGCCTTGACAGGTGGCACTAAGCTGACAGAGATGTTTCCTTGGCCGGTGGAGTTGTGGCGAAAGTAGACACTGAACGTACCGTTACCGTGATCCACAATTTTGCCAGTAATTAGCAGGTTAAGTCTGACTGTCTTGATATTGGAATAGAAGTCTCCCCAGCCAAACATCTTCTTGAACTTGCCAGTCTTCACAATTGGCCGGCGTTTGACTCTGGAGCTAGAGGTGTCAGGTTTGAGTAAATCACTGCCTAACATCTCCCAGAACTCTTGTTTGGAAAACTCCTGCTTGGAGAAAGGTACCGGACTGCGATAGGGCAAATCTAATGAGGTGGCATTTGCAGCTCTGCTTTTACTGCCAAGCATCCAGCGGCTCAGCGGTGACAGCGATGTTTGACCGCTCAGGAGGCCCACCGTCTTAGAGGTATCACTGGATGTGGTCTTTGTGCTGGAGGAGTCGTCTTCTTGACTCATCACCACCTGCAGAAAGTCGACAAGAGAGAATATCAAAGGAGGAATTAAGAAAATAAAGTAAAGTTATTAGGGCTGAAAGAAACGTGCAGAGAAAGCAAATGAAAGAGTTAATCAATACCTAATTTACTGTTTGCACCTCTGGAAGTATCAACAGTGACATTCGATCAGATCATTGAAACACACATACACATACACAAACATGTATATTTATACACCGTTTCTAATCCAAACCATGTGGTAAAAATATTCCTTTATGTCTCACCAGATGGATCACTGAACGAGTTCTGATGGATAATATACAACAAAGACAGATTTATGTGTGAAGCATATGTGTGATCAATTTAATGCACATTTGAGAGGGTGCACAATGTTGTTCAAAGACGAAAAAAAATTCAAAGACATTTATTTTGAAATGCAATCTGAACTTCTTTCTTGAACAATGGAGGTTTTTAGTATTTTTATCCACTTAAGCGAGTTAGAGTTAAATGGCATTTAGTTTTATTAACGATACCAACTCAGAACCTCACAAACCCTATACTATTGCTATAGGTACATTAAAAATATCTTTCTAAAATTAAATCTTAAATGAACTTGGTCCATGTGGAAGATAAACTCTGCTCTATTTCAAATGTCAAAGAGAACGTCTTAAGAATTTAATTGTATGTGAATTCCTCGAAACGTACTATCTGTTGATCAAAGTGTTTAAGAAACTAGGGGCGTGACAGCAGCACGATATTTTCTGTTAGAACCGTGTGTTAGAATTAAAGCCATAACGCTATTTGTACATTATCAACAAGAGACTTGAAGAACCGCTTTTTTAACTCGGCAATTAATTTATTTTTATTCTCAGTTCATCCAAATTAAGATTCACTTTATTTTTGTTTTATATTTAAACACTTAAATATAAAACTGACGAGTTTAGATCAAATAGATCTGACGAGCGTAGAGGATTTGTGTGTAGATATGTGGTGGAAGCATGTGAAATGTACAATAGTCAGTGGCAGACCCTCAATACCTTCAAAGCCTTCTGCGCTGCCTTGAAAAGATATTCAATTCTCAAAATTATTTTTAGGACATAAATATTTATTACATTCTTCTTCTTTTGGCATTTCCCTTCAGGGGTCGCCACAGCAAGTCAGTTTCTTTCATCTAACCCTATCTGCTGCATCTTCTTCGGTCACACCAACTATCTTCATGTCTTCCTTCACTGCATCCATGAACCTTCTCTTTGATCTTCCTCTAGGCCTCTTTCCTGGTGGTTTCAAACCCAGCATCCTTCTTCCGAAGTGCTCTCTCTCTCCTCTGCACATGTCCAAACCATCTCAGTCTGGCCTCTCTGACTTTACCTCCAAAACCTGTAACATGAGCTGTTCCTCTGATATACTCATTTCTAATCCTGTTCTTACTGGTCACTCCCAGAGAGATCCTCAGCATCTTCATCTCTGCTATCTCCATCTCTGTTTCATGTCTTTTCCTCAGTGCCACTGTCTCTAGACCAAACAGCATGGCAAAAAAAGTCTGCTTAATTTCATGGCTTTTTCATGGCTTTTTTGCTGGCCACACCGGTTTCACTTTGGGGACTAATCAAATATTTTCAATTAAACATTTGACCAATCACAATTCCTCATCTTGCCTCCTGTCTGAAATCAGCCGGGATAGGCTCTGGCCCCCCCTGCGACTCCATTAGGGATTGGCGGCTTGAAAGACAAAACTAGACAATTAAGCCAGTATTTGTTGGGAATCCGTTTAGACCAATCAGAGTTTTAGCCACTGTTCAGTCAGGTGCCCCAGACTGTCTCCATATTCAGAACTGCTGATTGGACAGTCATGGAGCATACTGTAGAAGCCAAATATTTTTTCTTGCAGGCTACCTGGATGTAAGTATGTTATTTTTGCTATAAAAACCTAATGCATCAGCAAAAAGGGGGAAAAAAAACAACTGAAGGAGGAGAATAAATTAATTTAGCGGCTGATTTACTTGCAAGGCCATTTTTCAAAGGAAGTCAAACTAAATGAAACAATCCGAGTGGCATGTGACAGGACATCTGTTGAGAACTTCTAGAGAAATTTGACAGAACAGGCTGGACTTTTATCATCGGTGAAGAGAACAAAAGAGGTATTTCCTTTAAAAATAATCCACGTTTTTGGTGAGAAAATGTTTATGAGATCATTATGGATTGTTTTGTGTTTCGCTCAGTGGGAGACTTTTTCATCCATTGGAGTGTTTATTCAGTAAAGCTGTTCATAGTGAAGTTTTTTTTTTTGTAAAACAGTTTGTTGTAACATTTGCATGAAAAGTATTTGAAAATAAGAATGGATTTGATTTGCTCAGACATAGACCAAGATGTGAGATTTAGCATGAGCTGCAAAAAGGAGGGAAAAGGAGATAACAGAAGGAGTTGGTGATGCTGTAATCAGCACTAGCTTAGTGAAGTGTTTAATGTCTAAGCATAAGATATTAGTGCAGATTACTAACAAGTGGCTTTCTGTGTGATGTACACAACTAGTGTTATATGCTTTCAAAACAGCAGGAGAGAACAGACACATTTATGCACACCTATTTGAATTTTTCTTGTATTAAATGCAAATAATAAGTGATGCAAATGCAAGCGTTGAGGTAACTTTATGCATGTGAGCACGCTCCACCCGGGAGATTTTACTGGAATACATAATGCATATTCCTCTGTCTGTGCTCTGATCCAGCTACTGTCTTGACTGCCAGGGCTTCCTTATACCGGCTTAGTCAGGATTATTAAGTCTGACTCATTTCTATTCCATTTTTATGCAGGTTTTCCAAGCTCGCTCACATTTGTTAACTTGCACTCCAGTCACTCGGTGATATTGATTTTCTGTCTCTGTAAAAACCTGTATTTCCTTTCATAACAACACATATCGCATTTCAAGTGCCTCGAAAGATTCCCACTGATGCCATTGTGGTGTGTTGTTTGGACTCAGTTGAGAGGACTCCCCCTCTTCTCTTAATCTGGCTTTTACTCCCACGGGGGTATTCCAGGCCAGACGCCCTCTGCTCTAGTTACCTGTTAGCTGCTGCGCTACACTGCCACTCACATCCTTTGGTTTTCCGACAGGAACCGATAAGAGCCCTGACAAGCGTTACTTCTTCTTAAATCAGATTGTTCCTATTGGTTTTTCTCACAAATTTAAATGTAAATAATGAACAAAAACCAAAGTTAAAGACTCATTGATTTTAAAATCTTCAAATGTATCTGTTTTTTGGAGGGGAATCAAAACGGCTTAACATGATGACTGTGATGGCTCACCATTCCCCATCGACGGACTAGTTCGCGATTGATTTTTTTTCCCTTCAATGCGTTGATAGCTGCTGGGCACGGAGGGTAGCGCTGCCTCCCTCTCAGATGGCACTTAGGATCCCCTGTGGTTTCTTACAAAAAGCCCCTCAGGACTCTTAAAAGTTTGTCTTTCAAACTGCCCTTTGGTTAGAAGATGATTTTCCCAGTGTTCCTCTGATGTTACCAGCTTTTCTCAACAAAAAACATGTTTTCTTGGGCTCCCTTTTCTCTTGCATAGTCTTCCTTGTAAAGCTGGATAGGCTGAGCTGCATGAGAGAGAGATGAAGCGAGCGCTGTGTTACAGCTGAACAGAAGATTTGAGTGTCTGGCACCACTGGAGGTGTCAGATTCAGTACACAGCATCATTGTCAAAGACAAATGTTAGAATGAGCTTAATGTGGCTCTGAAAAAAGCCCAAGCTGCTGAAGTAATGATCGCTACGGCAACTGTTTTTGACAGTAAGGAGATGGTTTCCAGCATGTTATTTACATGTGTGCAACATGGTCTGGTGAATGACGCATCCAGCCTAAAGTGTGATTTCAGCACATAAAATATTTTCCTCATCAAATATTTTAACAAGCACTACAGTTCCTTTCTCTTCTGGAAAAACTGCAGACTCCTACAACTCTCTTGCCTCCCTGCATTTAACTAGGGAAGTATATGGGGTGTAGGATCCAACTATCAGCACTCTTCCAACTTGTTCTTCTGCTTTGTAAGCACATTGAAATGGTAAAGAAAAACCGCAGAATGTAGTGTTATGTGTAATGCAGGTCCTACCTCTAACATTTTTTTCAAGATCTAAAGAGTTTAACGTCATCTCCTTTGGACTTTACGAACCATTGATAACCGTGAAGAACATCCGCTACATCATGCAGAACTAAATTGTGGTGGGTTTTTTTTAGATCAGATTAACTGGGTATGTCTGGATGAAGAACATCTGCTACTACATTATACATATCTGCGTTATTTTCCCTTTAGATTTGCTCATTTTTAATTAACAGTTGAATTCCCATCACAACCATCAATCTCTTATTAGGCTCTCGTTTATCAAAATGGTGTCAATTTTAAAATCCATCAGCTGGCACGTGGCATTTAGGATGAGGCATGAATTTATCCATTTTAGTTGTGTGCAAGGCATAAGCTTGATAAATACAGCTGCTGAAAGAAAAACCTAATCATAAAAAACCTGTCCACATACTGTATATGCAGTCCCATTATCAGTTAACCCCTCATTTTACTACATTAGGAAAGGAAGATGGCAAAAAAATAACAATTTTACAAAACAGTGTCACATGAAAGGGAAAGTGTACAAAACCGTGGTGAGACCGGCCATGCTGTTTGGTCTAGAGACAGTAGCACTAAAGAAAAGACAGGAAACAGAGATGGAGGTAGCAGAGATGAAGATGCTGAGGATCTCTCTCGGAGTGACCAGGATGGACAGGATCAGAGGAACAGCACATGTTAGAGGTTTTGGAGATAAAGACTAGCAGGAATTCAAATGGTTGCTTTTCTTAGACCTTACTAACCTTTAGAATGAAACATTTCTGCTCATCTAGGTTTTCATAACAATCAATCTTCATTTTTCACAGGGTTCATTAACAGAGAAGCTGATTGTGACCAAAGTTCTATTTTTGTCCAAATCAGCATAATCTGGCTTTATTTGTACCTTAAAGTTTTCACGTTCTTCAAGATAGTATTTTTAGAGCATATAATTTGATTATTTGGTGTTCAAACATTGCCTCTGTGCTTTAAAAAAGGGTCTCCTATTTTTATTGAAACACCTTTTAGATTTTACAGATTAATAGTTAGTTGTGCTTTCCTGGCGTGTTAATTCTTGTGGCATGGATAGATAAATTTCTTCTTCTTTCGGCTGTATGGACAGGATAAGATGATTAGAAATGAGTGTATCAGAGAATCAGCACATGATAGAGGTTTTGGAGAGAAAGTCAGAGAGGCCAGACTGAGATGGTTGGGACATGTGCAGAGGACAGAGAGAGAGGACATCGTCAGAAGAAGGATGGGTTTAGAACCACCTGGAAAGAAGTCTAGAGGACGACCAAAGAGGAGGTTTATGGAAACAGTGAAGGAAGACATGAAAATAGTTGGCATAACCGAAGAAGATGCAGCAGATAGGGTTAGATGGAAGAAACTGACTTGCTGTGGTGATCCCTGAAGGGAAATGCTGAAAGAAGAAGACTAAACAGTGTTACATATTTATAGGCCGATCACTTTTAGGCTGCTAGTCACTTTTTGTATAACACTGGCATTGTGCCAAAAAGTGATTAGCCCATAAGTGGGCGTCAATTTGTTGTTCATCTGTTTTTTAACTCTTTAACTTGCATAAAAATGCCAACGCTTAAGAAACTTTTATTTAATTAAAGAAATGTGTCGAGTAAGATTTTAGTAGATTTTCCACAAGTTCTGCCAATTTACTGTGGTCTGAAAACAATTTTGGTTCCGTGTGTAAAAGTACGAATGTTGAGCATTGGATGAAGACTTAAAATATGAGATGTTTTCAAATACATAAAATAATTTAAAATGACATCTAGATGGGAGCTACTGTGCTCACTTTGTGGTACAAACAGCAGGTGTCTTCATCAGCATTTGGAGAAATAAAATCTACTTAAAATCAAATGAGCATTAGTAGTTAATGCTCTCATAACAAGTTCCTAGTCTCTGATGTTTTTCACTGACATGGCAATAAAAGCATTCTGATTCTGATTCTGATTATGACAAAAAAAAATTATGAATTAGAAAACCATTGTAATATGTGGTGGTATGTTTTCAATTAACTTGATCTCTCTCATGCCGGTTTAACAATTCAGGATGGATTCATCATGTTGGTTATACATCATCTATACAGACAAATTTTGCTGTATGCAACTTTCCTGTCTGGATGACGACCATGTGCCACATGACACAACCTAGAATGTGAAATTTCATGGTTAGATTGACTCTTTTTTTTTTTTTTTTTTTTTAAATTAAAATCTATTTGTACAATGTTACAAACCTCATCTTAAATAGACTTCCTAATCTTCTAGCTCGATCTACTTGTCTGGATGAAGCTCGTTTGCTGTGTTCTGCAAAATCTAGATGGGTATTATTTATTTATTTTTATTTTGATGAGCGAATTTTTAGATCACAGTCCCAGGTACGTTATGCCTGCTCATCTTTGGTTTTTAACTTGGTCTCGACATTTTTTTTTTTTAATTTTTGGGGTGACGGGAGTTTGGTTGGTATTACTTTTCTTGTTTTATATAACGTCTGTGAAGCTCTTTAAGATGACTTTGTTGAGATAGTTGTCATTGCAAATACAATCGAAATGAATCGAAATCAAATCATGTGTACACTCCATTATCAAAGCCATCTTTGGGTCTAGTCACTCATTTGCTCTTCAAAAAGTTCTTTTGAGACACACCAAGTAGCGTCATTACGTTTCAAAAGGTCAGAGCAAGTTTCTATCAGAGGAAGTTTGTTTTGTTTCATGATACTTGCCGAGATGTATCTCAGCTTTATGAAGTGTGGGCGATGGCCAGTCGGGTCCTCCTGGGGGGGCGGAGGTTCAAGCTGATTTTGTCATTTGTCATGTGTGCTAAGTGAGTCAGTGAAACGGCTCAAGAGGATGGGAGGTGGCTGCCGGCTTTGTCACTGTGGTAATTGTGAGTCATTCAGGCTCAGTGAGCACAGGCCCCGGGCTTCTCTCCCAGCAGGAAGTACATGGGAGGCAGTGATCCTCACAAGTCTGCTTCCTTCAGCCTGTTGCAGTGGCAGGTACAATTCAATTCAGTTTCTTTTGTATAGTCCAATATTGCGACTTATTTGTCTCAACAGGCTTCGCAGGCTTAATCAGACAAAAACAACCTGCTGCAAACCCTACCAAAATAAATCTCAAGATTAACAATAGTTAATTGCTAAACTAAACAGACCAAGGACATTAGGCACTCCTTTTTGGTTAACCATTTTTAACCAATTCCCACAGTGGCTAAAACGTAATGTTAGCAGGATGAAAACAAAGAATCGAGCAAGGAATTAACCCAAACCTGTCCTGGATTTTTCAACGGAGACCAAAACTCTTACGTGCTCTTGCAAACGTTGAAGCAGTGTCTGCATAATATAATTCTTATTGATAAATTGCATCTATCATTTTTATCACAATGGAAAGGGACATTTTCTTTCTACTTCATGAGCAATTTTTCCCGTATACTGTAACTGTTTTTTTGTTGTTGTTGTTGTTGTTGATGTTTCTCGTTGTTTTCTTGTTGTTGGGGGGAAAAAAAGATGCATTTTTTTCCCTTTGTGGCTTAATTGCATCAGCAAAGAACCTTACTAAATGAGTTTGAAGTTGGTCTGTTGACATCTGGTTTGTGGGTAGGTGGGGGTGGTGGTGTGCTTGGTATGTGAATTTTATTTTTCTTAAGTTGTTATTGTTGCTGTTTTGATGTAAAGCACTTTGCTTTTGTCGTGAAATCAGTTTGATTTGCATTTGATATGATCTGTGTGTGTTCAGGTCACACAACAAAAAAGAGCAATAATTTGTTCTAATTTACATAATTCCCTATTTATCACAGTTTTGTTAATTGTTTTTGTTTATTCTTGAAACACCTTTTTAGGTCAACAGTAACATTTTGAAGGGTACACAAAAATGAAATATTGTACATATAGATTTGAGAAAATATTATTCCAACCATCTTTGGATGTTTTTTTTTTTTTAATTATTCTGCTGTCTGGGTTTTTCGTAAATATGATGAACTGTTTTTCAAGTGTTTAAAAACTCTTACTTTACCTCATGCTTTCTACTTACTTGGAAGTTTGAAGACATTTTTTTCCTCAATGGATTTCTGTTTTTGGCAGAAAAAACAGTCTTTAATGAACTAAAAGTTGCTAATTTTGCTGAACATTTCAACTCCCTAAGAGCTTAAAATGTTCTATTTAAAAAATATAAAAAAACTAACTTAAATGAAATATGATCAAATAACTATTCAAATTATCTTAAAATGTAATTTTGCATTGGTTTCTTTTTATCAAGTTTAGCAAAATTACACATCTTCAACGTGCAATTTCCCCCTTTTATTTTTCTTTCACAAAAATCAGATCGGTAGTGAATTAAATTGATCAGTCGATGAAAGAAATCTGTCTGTCGAGCCAAAAGAAAAAACACATGCTCGTCCTGGGGAGCTGACAAGTTCGATAAGCACTCCACTTTCCTCTGACTGTTGAATTAAAGTCTTCATCTCTAAAATGGCATCAATTTTTAATTAAAGATTCAAGAAGCTCCGATTTCTTGGGTGTCTGTCAATGTTTCATTTTTCTCCCCGTCTCCAGATGTAATACGCTCTCTGCAGGAGATTTCTCTGTTACATGATTAAAGTCTGAAAATGGCTGTGCCCTTATAACTAATTATTCTCCTGGCTGGTCTAGATCCAAGAAGAGGTGAGGGAGAGAAAGGTAATTTCACAAGAAACAAGCCGTTTGACTCTCAATGAATAATTTACTCCAGCTACTTGGGGGTCACGAGAGCTTAAGGCCTGCAGTAGGTGGCAAACTCACTACACTGAATCTTTTTATTTCAAGCCTTTTTCCTGGCCTGTCCTGTCTTTCTGCATCCTCAACCCTTTTAACTGGCTCATTTTGGACAGGTTTGGGAGTGTGAGGGTATCCCTGAGGAATGCAGCTCATTTTGTATGCTTACTGTGAAGCAAGGCACCAAATTGACTATCAAACTTTAACATTACATGGTATCGACAAGTTGGCAGTGCAAGGCAGATGGAGAGTGGCAGCGGGGGACCCTTTCTGCTAAAGTTCTTACCCTGGGGATTGGGGAGCATATTGAAAGCTGATGGGACAAAGCTGATTAAAGTCACCGCTACAATATTCATACCTGTCTGCTTTAAGCTGGAAACAAGTTTCTGAGTAAAGGCATTCAGTTAAAGGCTTTTTTGAGAGACTGCGGTCAGAAATTATCCTCAAAGGCAATCAATCGGTTTTGTGGCCTTTCTTCATAGTATAGTGTTCTTTTTTTTTTCTTGTTTGGTTTCAAATGTTTGCAAAATTTGTACTATTTGAAGTACTTTTTTATCCCTACTGTCTTTGGTGGAATCAGTGGTCAATTTTTTGTAGACGATGCCCGACAGCTCTGATTTTGAATGAAGACAACATTCATATATCAAGATTGAGAGCTGGTGTTCTATCTCTACATATCATAGCTCATTCAATGTCCAAATATGTTCTACGGAAGGTGAAGGATATGGACTCGCTGTGATTTTTTTACACAGCAGCTTTTTAAGATTGGTATTGTGACATTGGAGTGAGAAAGCTGCTGTGAGTGTGGACTCTTTAGAGGTTAGCTTGAGACCAACTAGAATCGTTGGTATCTCCCACCCTTTCCTTCCCAACTTGTGCTTCTGACAAGATGAAGGTTCATTGACTACTTTAAAGGAACACATCAACCACATCAAGTTGTAGCTCTGAAGGCTGAAATGAGCTTCCTCTGTAGTGTGGCTGGGCTTTCACTCAGAGAAAGAGTGAGGAGCTATGTCATCTGGGTGGAGCTTGGTGTTGAGCCGTCGCTCTTCTGGGTCGAGAGAAGCCAGATAGGGTGGTTTGAGTGGATCGGGCTATCTGATTAAGATGCCTTCTGAATGCCTTGGGACACGTCCCACTGGGAGGAGACCAGAGGCAGATCATGGACTCATGGAAAGACTAGCTGGACAGGGAACACCTTGGGATCACCACAGTGAGCTGGGGGATGCAGCCAAGATGAAAGAAGCCTGGACTTCCCATCTGAGGCTATTGCCCCTGCGACCACGGCCCCAGATTAGTGGAAGACAATGAAACGAAATGGATATCTTTTTCCTTCGACAACTTTCTTCCACAAGCGCCATTTTCTGACTATCCGCTGTTTTTTTATAGTATGAAAAAAAAAATTAAAAACTTGAGATCAATTAGACACTCTTACATTGTTTCATATCAGCCTTTTTATGGATTTTTGCATGTTTTATTATTTTATCCATATTTATGATTAAAATATTTGCTCTTTCCTTCACTCTTTCAATAAATCTAATTGCAAAATCTACTGTCTTACATGTAAAACTTTGTTTTCATAAAGACAAGGATGAAGATTGTCTTTAGTTGTTTCAAAAGTTGCAACCATTGGTATGCAAAAGCACAAACTAAAAAAAGTTTGTTTTTTGAAAGAAAATATATATTTTTGGCTTTTCCAATGTCAAACCATTCAAACACCCACCTACACCTAGTCTAAAACACTAACTCTATCTTCTTAGCTGATTTTGGACTTTTCTTTTGTTTTAACCCTAAAAAAGTGTGAAAAGAAGTGAAATTTAATCAGAAATGCTTGCTTGAGAGACATTTGACACTCACTCTGACAAATGAGACTTGCAGTGCATTTAAAAAGGGTTGGACCTAATCTGGAAATGTCAGCAGATAAACAAACCCATTGTTCTTTGAACCTGCTTGCGTTTAGTGACCGCATGAAAAGTCAGGCTTCAATTACACGCCCACTGCAGAAATACAAGAATTTTTAAATGATGTTTCTTAAATCTTAAAAGAATTTCACAAACGTGCCCTTAAGACAAACCTTTTCAACAATGCATTGTTTAATTATGCATGCATGGCATCCTAAACCTAAACAGCAGCACTTAAAAGGGTCAAATCTGACCGTTCAGTGAGGAATATGTTTTGCTAAGTGCATGATTGTTCAAATGGATGTTTTTTTTAAGCAATAAAGGTTTAAATAATTGCAGTCTTGTACCCCGCAGCAATGTATTCTGAGTTCAACTTGAAAATCAATGCCCTCAACTAAAAATCCCCTTATTTCTACAGCTGTGTTGTTTTAATTGGAGACCCCTGTAAAGATCTGCAGTCGGTTTTGTGCAGACATGTGCACCACTCTGACCCTGAAAATCACTGTACCGTCACCAGTCAGCCCCCTGGTCAACTTCATATTCACTCACGGAGAACTGACTGTTTATGGATTGTTGGAGAATCAAGAATATAAATGGGATCTCGCTTAACGGTTTTGTTTTCAAGATCAACCAACTCTTTTTACCATGATAATGTTGGGGCATAAGGAAAGATTTCCTTTCCTTACAGTTACTGACAGCTTAGTGTTCCCCCCTCAATAAACCAACATCCCTTGCTCCCACACGCCCTTTTCTAATAACTCTGAAATGCCAACGCTCCCAAAATAATAAAAACTTCCTTCAATCTCTTCACAATTTAGATTGAAGACACTCAAACAACTTTAACTTGCATCAGTTCAAGCTTAAAAAAACTATGTGAATTTATAATGTCTGCTGTGGATTTTTTCCCATCTTTAGTTATTCATCTTTGTGTGAAAGTCAAATACATCTTTATCGGGAACACCTGGGAGATCCACCCACTCAATTCACCCAGGGCAACAAGTCGTTTTCTTTTAGCTGTGCACTCTGATCCACCCTTCACAATCCCAACCAACCTACGGTTGTTCTTCCGGGGGGTGCTTTGTCTTCCCAATAGTCTCCCAGATAGCAACCCCACAATAAATGGTGCCGACATTGTGTTCAGTCTCAGTACAGCTCAGCGTTTCACTATGAAGACCTGTCAACACATCAGAGCGTCTACTTTCTTCCAGCCTTTCTCCGGCTCCTCTTTTGGGATGCTTAGAGTATAAAGTGAGGCATTAACGAGGTGGGTAGAGAACATGCACCAGTGCGGTCATTGCTGTTGTGGTTGTGCATGATTCAAGTTGTTTCACTGATACACAAGTGATTCAGTTTCACTCATTCACTACTTCCTCATCTTTACATGCTGTCTTTGTGGTTGCAAATAGTGGATTAGTTGTATGAATGACAGAAAATAGTACAAAATAACCCAATAAAATTAGTCAAGAAGAACAATAGGGAGTCAATTTTAAGCACTCAGCTGTTAAACCTGCCATTAAGTCTGGTTTGAAAAACTTCTAACATCTAAAAAAAAACTTAGCCCATGTCTATCAACTTTTGTTTTAAATATTCATCTTTTGTCAAAACTGTTAAACACCCTTTACATCATGTCTGAGCCATTTTTCTTTGCTTCGACTTATGCTGTAAACTTCTCTAGTTTTTTAAAGAGCTTAAAAATCAGAGACAGTTTTGGAATTAGTACTGTTATTAAAATTTCTTATTGTACAGAAATATTATAAACCATGCTTTTATTAACCAGAAATAAGTAAACTGCTTTGGGTTTAGAAAAAACAGCTGGACCGTGACTTACGAGTTGGTCAATATTCTGGCTAGTGTGCTTTGAATTAGTTCAAAAAAAGTTTTAAACAAAATGTGTTGAAACTTTTGGGCTTTCTATGAGGAATCAGAAGATGAATGAAAGAGTTGTAATTGTCCCCACGCTATACAGTATATACAAAATTTAAAGTGCTACTTTAAAAATAAAATAATTTAAACTGAAACAATTTAAAAACTTAAACAAAATAAGAATTAACACAAGAACACACAAAAACACATGTTCACTGTTTTCTGCGACTACATTTTTGGGAACTTAAAAAAAAACGTATCTAAATGAGTTCAATTTAAAAAATCAGATTCATGTTACTTAAATTGAGACATCAACTTTACTTTTTAATTCCCCCAAATGAACAAGGCATAACTTCTATTGGGGATCCTGTTTTGTACCACTTGGATGCCATGATGTAAAACACCAGCCTGTTGAAGCTATTTAGCATTTTATCTTCTTCTTTTGAACCCATTATTGGCAAAAACTTCTTGATTTGATTGTTTTTAAGTTCATGGGTGTTGAAAAGTTGATGGTTTAGCTTCTTGCTAATATGAATGCTAACATTAGCTTTCAAATTTCAGTGACTTTTTCCTTCAGAACTTTCAAAATGTGGATGTCAATAAATCTTGAATTTTTATACCACAGATGTTATAGTTAATTTCTTATTAAATTTTAAGAACTAATTAGTCTGTAAGTTCAAATGAGGTCATTATTACTCTGAGGAAAATGACAACACACAACACAATGGAGACAATGGAGAAAAGATTATGAAGACATTATTGAAAATTACTAGAAATTAAAAGTCATTAACAATATTAAAAGACCAGTGTTTATCTAGTGTTAGGTCACCGGAAAAAAATAAGTCCCAAACCAAAAAATTTGTGTTTAGGACTTTATTTTCTGGTGACTTGACACAGTTACTGTTGATAACACATGATCTATAAAAAGCTTGATGAGTAAACTTAATTAACAAATACCATCGTCACATCCTACACAAAAGATTGTGGAGGACGTGGCAACACTTTTCTCTCTTTTAAAAAAAAAAGCTATTTTAAATATATTTTACTTTTAGCATATCTCAATGTGCAAAATGTCAACACATTGTTTTGAGGAAGTATTTGGTTGATTCATTCCATATATTTGAAAAAGCATAAAATAATATGAATCAAAACAGTAAGGCTCAGAGGTCGAATGCAAAAATTATGGTAAAATACTTGTCATTAGCGGGAAGCTCGCTAATAAAACCAGTAGCGGACTATGTATATCACACCTCGCTCTTTAATCGTGTTCCATTTATATCAATCAGCTCCTCTATAACTATTTCATCATTAACTATCTTAATATATTCAATTAACTCCATGAAAAATGCCCAGGCATTAAAGATGGAAACCCCACAATAAACATCTTTACTCAATGAATATTCTAGTCTTCGGTGGTGCATACTGCCACAAACAGTTAAAAAACTTCAATTATGTACATGATTATAACATTTTTCAGCAAAAACTTGGATTATTTGTGGATTTTAAGGGTGGAGACGGTGGCCGCGTGGTTAGAGCGTTCGCCCGCGGACCGGAAGGTCGCGGGTTCGCATCCCACGGAGAGCACGTCTAGGGTCCTTGGAAAAGACACCTAACCCCCGCTTCTCCCACCATTGGCGCCGTTGAAGGGCAGCCTGCTGCGGTGTAAGGAGTGCAGCAAACAAATTTCCCCGGTGAGGGATGAATAGAGTAATTCATTTATTTTATTTTTATTTATTTATTTATAAAACATTTTTCTCTCTCGTCACCAGTGCCAGAAGTCCAGCCCCTCTTGTCAGATTTTTGTATGTTTTTTACATGTGGACAGGCATCCTGTTCAATGCTATCTTACAACTTTAATGTGTTCTACTACTTTTGGCAAGTTCATATTGAAAATTATCTTGAAGCAAAAGTTTTGTTGCCATTGCCTTTGCGTAGAGAGGGTGACAAATTGGACTCTGAAGGCCTTTTTACCTTTTAGCCTACCTGGCAGGAAAGGCTGGCTAACATGTGATTGGTCAATTGTTTAAAAGTGAAAACACATGTTTGGAAGCAGCTATTAGAATGCTAAGAAAAAAATGAGATCATTGGAAATATTTCATACAAGTAAATAATAACGGCCAAAATATAATTCCCGTCTGTTTTTAGAGCAGTGGAGAAGGCTACAATGGCAATAGGCATCCACGCTTTATCAAAACCCAGTAATACCTCTTAAAGCTTCAAGTTTGCGTTCTTCCTCTATGCTCTTCAACAACAAAAAAAAACTTGACCTCAAGTTTATATTTTCTCATTATTGACTAAAATAAGAAGTCACAGATTTTGTCGATGATCTCATTTTGCCACCTTATGTTCTTTTATATTTCCACACAGGCCGGATGTCGTCAGTACTGTGACCTGCTCAATCTGTGCCTGCTGTCACACATTGAGAACATTCTCCTGAGAAATGTAACTATTGTAAATCAGTTTTGTGTTTGGGGCATATGTGTGAGATATGAAATGGAAAGTAGAAACTTTGACATGCACATTGAAACACCAATGGGAATAAAGATGGTGAAGGAAGTCATATTTGTGACCATGCGCACAGATGCACCAGAGCAGTTTGGGTTTTTTTTTTTTTTGCTTTAAAATCATGTTTTTCTGTAAACATGTCCTGATGAACACAGTGAATGACTTTGGGAGGAAGACATAAAGGTGAAAAACGTAACTCTGAGGGGTTATGGCAAGTCAAACAAACAGAGGTTAGTCTGACGTAGGCAGAATTATTCCAACAGTTTTAGCTTTTTACCTCACACACAAATCTTTAGAGGTGCACAGCATGTGTTTGTACATTGTTGCCCCATGCTGTTTTGTAGTGTTTCAGACAAACTGCAGGAAGCCTGAGTTTAATACTTTCTGTTGTCTCAGTTATGATTTACTCCACAGTGTACAATTCTTGAATTAAAGAAATTTGCCACCTGTAAAGCTTTAAATGTTTAAACTTGACTTGATGTGTTGTCTTGAACTGATCAAACTCAAATGGAAAATGGTAAAAGAGGTGTAATAAGAAAAAAAAAAAAATTAGAAACTAAAATCCCAGTCTTTATTTTGCAGAGTTCCTAGTTTTGTTTAGTTTTTTTTTACAGTTAATTTGCATGCACACAGCGAATGTGGCATTAAGACCTTCAAATATGAATGAATGTCTTCACCAAAATTCAATCTGCACATGGTGACGGGCTCCGCTCTGCTTCGGGAGAACTCTGTTGTCAAGCATCATGGCCCATGTGCATCAGTACAGAAAGTAATCAGAATGGAAATAAAACAGCTCTGTCTCTCACGGCCACGGAGACGCTACCCAAGACTCTGGGCAAGAATTTTTTTAGAAAAAACATGACAACAAGCGTGAAGAACAAAGCACCATTTACAGCACTCGATGGGTCCAACAGGACTTGTGTCCATATTGGCCATAGCAAAGATTTATTTAATCAGATATGTAACCTCATATTTTACGCAGACATATAGTATATTGTAAGGCTTGGTTATGATTAAGATATACCATCAACAAAACTTACTGCAGTAAGAATTTCTGACTCTACGGGAAAAAAATTCCTTGGTATTTAATTGGGGGTATTTAAGTTTGACATATTCACAGCCTAAAAGCACCTGTAGAATATTAACAATGATAGCTGAGTAGGTATGCCGGCTAGTGAAGAGTTTATTCTGCGAACTTTTTTTCCTAAATTTTTTTTGCCTTTTATAAAAGATTTGGAGTAAAAAAATTAGGCTGAAACCCTCGCTACAAAAGATGGCATTGAGCTGCTAGCGCAAAATTCAAACTGGAACAAATTTGATTAAAATTTAAAAACTCTATTCTTAAATAATAATAATGCATTTTATTGGATGACCCTACAACACACTGGCAACCTGTAATCTGCCGAGATAGGCTCTAGTTTTCCATCAGGGAACAGAAGATGAATGCAAGAGTTGTAATTGTCCCACGCTATACAGTATATACAAAATTTAAAGAGCTACATTAAAAATAAAATAATTTAAACTGAAACAATTTAAAAACTTAAATAAAATAAGAATTAACACTAGAACTACCAACGCCGTCAATTTAACAATTCTCAGAAGTTGACGTCTAATTGCTGTATTCATATTGATTTTTGACGTTCTGGGCGTTTGAGTTTGCTACATTTTTTGTATATTGTTTCCATGTTGTAATTGAAGTGAAATAAAACACAAAAAAATAGTTCTGAGTAATTCTTCCTCTAACTCCCACACCCGTCAAACCCGTCATTTTCACGCCTCTATTAAAGACAATGTAACTATCCCCGCCCCTGATCGTAGCGCGTTTACTGTTGCCATGTAATCGTTGTGGCACCACTCAAGTGAAATCTAGGTGAGCAAAAGACATTTGTCAGACACTGAGACACTTCCATGTATGATGTAATTGCCATCGGGCTAATCGTCAAATTGATGGCCGTGGGAGTTCTAGTAGTCGCAGAATTCTGTTTTTCCTACTGTTAAAAGCCTTACAAAGTGAAATGGTGAAATATCTTTTCACCATTTTGCTCTGAAGGCCAGTTTTGCTGTGAAATAACGAGCTAATATTATGTATGCACAGAAATAAAATTTGAGGGAGTTAATTCCGCGGAAGAGCACATACCGGGTGTTTTCCCAGTTAACAGCTAGCACCCACAATGCTTTGAAACATGGTGTCACAATATTTTTCTTTTTGAATGAACCAAAAGAATTGGCGTTTATTTATGATCCTTTTTATTGTTAATTAGCAGAAATAATTATTTCAAGTCATATTACTCATTTCTAATGCCCAAGAAACATGGGCTGTGTGTAAACATACAAACATGCATGATGAACAGATGCAAAATTGCATTTCAAGGAGAAGTGGAGAGATGTTGAATTAAATGCATGCAGGGACAGCCTGCTGTCCATGGAGCAGCTGAGTTCAATACCCTATTCGAGGGCACTTCATTTTTCCAATGGTAGTTACTCAGATTGTTAAAAGAGAGAAGAGCCCATCTCATTGACCTCAGTACTCTCTGTGTTCAGATTGTCAGCCTTGTGCTGTAGCCGGCCATACAGAACATACAAGTATTCAGATGTGGTTATTTTCAACAAACTGCATATAATTTAAAAAAATGTGTATTCAATTTTTGAACAGATAGTCTTTGTATCTTTGTTTATCTGTTTATTTGACGTTGGTACAACCAAAAAATAACCATTTTGAATATAAAAATTATGTTTAGAAAATCATTTTAAACAATCTTTTCTGTAAAACTTCAAATTTGCGATGCAAACTGACATTATAGAAAACCTCAAATAATTACAAACTAATTACATGCTTGCTTTTTAGCTCACTGAGCCAAATCTCGTCAGTTTGCTGAACTTCTCTGATAGAAAATAAAACACTAGCTGATGCCAAAAATAAACAATTTCTCAAGCAGTCAATTATACAACTGAGGAAGTTTATATTATTCATGAGCCCTCATTCAGATACAGCAAATTAGCATTTGAAACACATCATTATTCTCATAAACACCAATCAGAATGGTACATTGTATTAAAAGCCATCAATAACGGCATCCATTTGTGACAGATCCCTGGAGACCAAACCTTCTCTAAATTACAGAGTTATTATAACAGAAAATAAGTCACATTGAATTTTTGATGTAGAGCAGAGCAATATTAATCTTGGCTTTGTTGTATAGTGAAAAAAAAAACTTTCTTCATTTATTAATTACTCCATAATTCATCAATGGCATGTAGCTAATGAATTACCCAACATCTCCTGCTGGCTGATCTCATGTGTGTTTTCTTATAGATAACGTGGTGTGGTGAAGAAGTGAAAGAGCTCCAATTAATTTCATTATCATTAGCAACAGACCCTCAAAAGGCTGCAGCCCTGTAGCTCCCCAAAAGCTTGTAGAACCAAGACAACAAGTGCCTGTTAAGCCTATTATCCTCACTCTGGAATCTGGCAACCCGACAGATGAAAAGCAAAACGCTCCCCTTGTTTTAAGGCAGCGTGTGGTCTTTTCTTTCTGACGAGTAACTTCCCAAACAACGTCTGGGTGAATATTAATTTACAAGTACTTTCTATTATCATTCAATTCCGTGGATGTATTTCTCAGCTTTAAAATGATACTTCTAACTAAGAATTACAAGGTCATCCTTAAAGGGATGTCGGCACAAAGGGGGATACATGGAACAGTTACTCCAACTCACTTGAACGTCTCGCTTTTTATGTTTTTGGATCTTTCTCATTCCCTGGGCTCTGGGATGACTGAGCTTCACTCAGCCCAGGGCTTTCCTGAACAGAAGGATGCTTTTTAAGTTTTCTCATGTGAATATTAAGCTGACTTCTCATTAAAAGCTGCTTTTTAATATGTCTGCACCCATACATGAAAGAAGACTGGGTGATCTAAATGAGATTGTGGCTTATGTAACGCTAGAAGTGTTTTGTGGGGCTACAAAAAGAGCTGAATGCTTCATTTATCTTACTCTAAGATCTCTTAAAAGTGATGGATTTCACTTTTTGATTCTGCAGTTTCAGTGAAACAAAAGGGTCATTGACTTACAAAAGTCCCCAAAACATATTTTTACTTCTTGTAGCTGAGACTTTCTCAACTTACATTCAATTTTGCTGTCATATTAAACTTTTTTTAATTTCTTTATTGACTTTTCAACACTTTTTGTAAGTCTGTGTAAGCTCTCATTCATCTAGCAGTGATCCATCATAGAAAGGGTTTTAAAGTTGTCTTCTAGACAGTGTGTTTGATGATCGAGATGTTTCGATTTCCACCTAGAAATCACTTTCAATCTGATTGAAAATGATTTTCAGGTACGAGTCTAAGCATCCAGATGTAAGCCAAAATATCTTGATCGTCAGTTACACGGTCCACAAGATAACTTTGAAACCTTTTCTACTTTTTGTTAGCTTAAAATGATTGCAAATTCTACTCTGTAAACTGTAACAGTATGACAATTCATTTTGAAATTAATTTTGATTCTTTTTGTATGTTTCAAGGTTGTTTTGCTCATGTATTTGATTTTAAACCAATCACTATATTTTCATTTTGCAAAAATGATCCATTTTTTTATGAAATGAACCAAACAATAATCTATAAATAAATACTTTTACTAAAATCCTCTAACAGGGTGATGATGAGCCCTGCCTCCATGAACATCCCCCTTGGGAGAGGAATATTGCACCTGCAACCCTTCAACCCCCCAAGTCAATATTCAAATCTTATAAATTAGACTTGAGGATTTGGAAAAAAAAAAGAAGGAACATCGTTACGCGCAAAGCAAAATGCGCATCTCCGCAGGACGCATGGATGATCTGAAGTTTATCTTTTTAAATAAGAAATAGACACCTGCACCACCTCGTGACGGTACTATAAGCTCACGCACTATTAAATATGATTCCAAACAAACAAGACAACATGAGAATGACTTTTTTTAAAGAATAATTTCACTCTGATCTCACCAAACATGCGGTTCCGTTGAGGAGGAGCAGGATGAAGCCGTGGTTGGGACGCATCATTCCGGCGCGTAAAACTCACCCTTCCCTTTCCAGAGAAGAAATATATATATAATATATATCTGAAAAAAATCTCAGAAAAAAAAACTCCTATTTTTTCCTACTTCAGGAAGATTCTCTTCCTTTGGCACGAGATTCCTGATGGTTAGTGCGCCGTCCCATATCCAAAGCGGGATGAAGTGACAGGAGAAAAAAAAAGATTTTGGAAACCACTTGAAGCACCTTTGTTCTGTTCTGTCCCTCCAGATCCTGTTTAGTTTTTCTTTTAAAAAAAAAAGTCACATTAATTTTGGTGTGAGAAATCCATGTTTGCGCCCTGGACTGTTATCCATTCAGGAGATCAGGGTGAGATTACTTCACTGGTAGGAAGGATGCTGGTCATTTCTGGTACCAGTGAAGATGTTGGAGGCATGAAGCTGCAGACTTCCTCCCAAACTGAGAGATGCTGAGACTGGCAAGAGCGAACAGACGATTTAACAGTTTCTTTTCTCCCTCTCTCCCACTGTGCCTGTGTGCATCTCCCTCTTGAATGCTTTTCCTCTCTACCCCATCCTCTCTCTCTCTCTTACTCCTTTGTCTCAATCCCATCCCCTTTATATGTCATCAATTAAACAATAAAACAATCAAAAGGGAAACAAGAGTACTTCATATGTCAATTTTACTAATAAAACATAGCTAATATGTAAAAATGTATTTATTTTTTCACAACTTTCCTTGATAATTCCACTTTTTGGGACAAGATATATTTATCTTTAGATATATCCGGTAAGGTGGACGGACAATCTAACCTAGGTGGACAGCAAGCATTTGCTTTTTCTCCCACTGACATAAATTGAATATGAGTGATCAACATTCATTTCACCAGATTGCAAACAAGGTCTGAAAGACTTGTGCTAAATCAGTTATTTGATGAGATACTATCTTCTACTAAAGAGATGATTGCACGCTAAATCAACTTTTTGAAGGTTTCTAATATCTTTGAACATTATTTCCAGATCAAAAACATTCTTAAAATAGTTTTCTACTTCACTCAAGCCTTTTAAAGTCATGTTTGAGTCATTTATAAGCTCTCCCGTCAAATGTTTGGGTACTTGTCAAACATTAGGTAATTATTAGCCATGCTTGTTGTTCTCAACCCCGTCCCCATCACAATGAAGGAGGAAGAGCTTTAGTGCGCTTGCTCTGCTCATGCTTAGTCCCAACAGCAAATACCAGTTTTATCTAAGAACTAGCTTTGCTAACTTGATCCATTTGACTCTGCAAAGCGGAAGTGGGATTGAAAAAAACGTGTTTCCAAGCTGTTTCCATTGTATTCCAAGGCTAGCAAAACTGTGTAAGATAGAAATAATTATCCCATAAAAGCATAAAACCCCTTCGTTAAGTGAGCAGCATTGAATGTTTTAAAGTTGAGTAAAGAAAGAGCTTATCAAGAACGTGTTTTGTATTCTGACCTTCTCTTGTCTAGATAGTCTTTTAGGGTTATGTTTGTAATTATGTTTTACATTATTTTGTGTAAATGTATTTTATGTAAACACAATTATTCGTATTTTAAGTAATGGAACCCAAAAATATTTGATGCTACCACGTTCACTACTATTGAACAAATAATCATCACGGCCAAAATGAAAATCAACCAAGACCTAAAAATAGCATACAGGTCGTCCCATAATCAACTAAATTACAATGCCTTTTTCTTATGGAAAAAGCTTAATCTTTCAGGACTCCTAATGATTTAATTTCATCTCCAACTGTCACAGAACACATCATCCATGTCCTACTCAGATTATTTCTCTTCCCTACGGACCTTACATTGATCTGGAGCTCTTCTAGAGGGTATTGACAAATAAGGTGAGCTTGGATGAACTGCTGACTGTCACGTCGGTGAGGTGTGAATAATAATGACTTTCTTCAAAAGCACACAGTTCATTAGGAGCAGGTTAATGAACTAAAATGCAAGATATCACTACACAGGTCGGCTGGCTCCCAACAGCTCCATTTCTGCTTAATTAGACCGATACGTTTCACTTAGTTGGCTCTTTCCCAGTTTTTTTTCCGGCCACCTTGTGACGCTTGAGCTCCTCTCTTTTAATATCCCGTAAAGCCTGTCACAAGAGCTTTATTCTTCAAGGTTAGAATCTTTGTTTTATTAGTTGTTTTTTTCCAGATCGGTCTGTTTTAAAACCTTTAGCTCCTGGTTTCTTTGCACACGCTAATAATGCATGTAGTGTTATCTATCAGTGGTGTAGTAAAGGGTTAATTGATCTCAGATGAGGGGTTAATTGGCTCCACAGGCTTCACACAGAGGAACTTAACCTTTGAGTCAGAGGGTCAGAGCTGCGGGTTTACAAAAAACGAGGACCTGACTTTTCATTGTGGCTTTGAGGCGGTATGGAAGAGCTTCTGTGATGGACAGCCCGATAAGTCTTTGGGAACACTGGACAGACATTAAAATCAACTCTGGGTTTTTTTTCTTGCTATTTTTAAGTTTCATATCTCAAATTAATATAAAAATTTGCCACAGAATTAAGGAAGTTGAACTGCCAATGGATTTTGCTCACCATGAAAAAAAATTATTGGCTGAGAATTTCAATGTCGAATAGAGTTTTTATTAATGTTTTTTTTTTTTTTAAGTACATCTAATTATGAGGCAGATTTAATGCATAAAATAAATTTATACAAATCTTCCAAATCAATTTCAAACTTGTAAGAGAAAAGCAGAAGAAGGATAGTTTTCCCACCCTACCAATAGAAATTCACCCCTCGTTACAATTGATGAGTGGAAAGTTGATGAGTAGAAAAGAAGCTCATTGAATAGAAAATGTTTCCCTTGTTCTTTTCTATTGGATTAGTTCAGTAGCTAAACGTGTCTCTATAATTCAGGCCAGCCTGTTTTTTTTTCCCCAGTCGGAGCTCTTTGGAAGAGGAAAAAGCAAGCCTATAAAAAGGAAAACTGCTCCCAGTCCCACAATCTGAAGAAGCAGCAACCACAATAAAAACTCCTTTCAAACCAGAACACGTTCATTTATGCACACACTTTCACTCTCGCTCATGAATATGGGGATGCAACTCAGTCTATGTGCTCTCTGGGGAACAGCCAACCAAACAAGTGACATCTATTTTTTACTCACTTAAAAAAAAAATCCTTTGTGGATGCTAAGACACCTATAATTTGAGAGTGGAGTCGACTTATCTTAATGTTGTTTCACAAGCAACTCCCATCAGAATGATAAATAGGAATGTGTATTTGTATGTTTCCTTTTTATTCTCTTCTCCTGATAAACCAGGACAATTGTGCTCAATCATTGCTTTGCTTGACACGTAATCCTATTTCACAGCATAATTCAGTCTGAATGTGGAGCTGCAGGCTACAGACAGGCTGCTGACATGACATGAAGCAGGCTGGGACGTGTGTGTCGGCTGCTCTCTAGTGTTGAAAGTATTACTTACATTTTTATAAAAGAGAAGCCGTGCTTATGAAACCAGTTTCTGGATGTGGTTTGACAGTTACTCCACTAATCAGTCAAGTAAAGCTATTATTTGTCTGATTGGTGACGGCGTTAAACTGATTTTTGTTTCAACTTCTCTATCTTGTAACAACAAGAACGCAATTGACAGAATGAGATATACAGTATTTGAACCTCCTGAACACTTTAAATGTTCTCTTGGACAGTTTTCTGAAACTTTTATTTTTATTCCGTTCATTCCGCGCCTTCTGCTTATCTGGGGCCGGGTTGCGGGGGAACAGCCTTAGACGGGAAGCCCAGGCTTCTCTCACCCCAGCTACATTCTCCAGCTCACCCGGAAGGATCCCGAGTCGTTCCCTGGCCAGCTGTGAGACATGGTTTCTCCAGGGGATCCGGGGTCTTCCTTTTGGTCTCCTCCCGGTGGGACGTGCCCGAAACACCTCACAAGCTTGGCGCTTGGGGGTCCATCCTGACCAGATGTCTGAACCACCCCATCTGGCTTCCCTCGACCTGGAGGAGGAGCGGCTTGACACTGAGCTCTTCCCGTATGGCAGAGTTCCTCACCCGATCTATGAGTGAGAGCCCAGCCACCCTGTGGACGAAGCTCATTTCAGCCGCTTGTATCCGCAATCTCATTCTTTCGGTCACCACCTACAGCTGATGACCATAGGTGAGGATGGGAACGTAGATCAACCTGCTTTTAATTTTTATTCAGAGGTTAAAGTATAAGTTAAAGTTTGGATCGGTTTATTAATCACCAAGTTAAGTTAGTAGTCTTCTCTTTAAAAAAAAAGGTGGACAGATTTAGAAAAACAAAAAAAAAAGAAATTTTAAGCCTGTATACAAGTTGCAAAGAGTTTTAACTCTAGCTCAAAATAGATCCCAATTTGAAATAAATTATAATTAAAAATCCTTGAATGAGGATTCAAGGACTCTTATTGCTTTACCAGCTCACGTTTTTATGTTTATGGTACAAAATTAGATCTTGTTTAAGCCAGACAGAGAACGATAAGTGAATAAAATAGTCATGAATAAAACCAGAGGCTGCACAGTGCCCTCACAGCAAGAAGGATGAGAGGTTGAGTCCCAGATGGAGGGTGACACTTTAAACACTGGCCTTTCTGTGTGGAGTTTGCATGTTCTCCCTGTGTTTGTGTGGGTTTTTCTTCAAGTGCTCCGGTTTCCTCCAACACTCTAAAAACATGCATTGGTTGATTGGCTGCTACAAAGTTGCCGTTAGGAATGTGTGTGGATGGTTGTCCTGGTTGTGTGGTCCCACAACAAATTGGTGACCTGTTTGGGGTGCATCCAACCTCTTGTCTGAAATTAGCCAGGATAGCCTCTGGCACCCCTGTAGTCTCACTTCTGACAAGTGGTTCAGAAGACAAAACGAAAGAACAAAAACTTAAATACTTTTAAACAGTAAAAAATATGCAATGTCAATGTTAATATTAATCCCATGATAACAATAATAACTGGCCAGGCTGACATGTGTATCTGTTATTAATATCCATTTCCCATTCCCATTTTATCACCTCCATTTTGAAATTTTGGCTTTTTGAGGGTTTTTTTTTCATGTCAAAAATTATTTTCTGGTCCAGGACAAAAGGGATTTCTGGAATTCCTTCGTTGCCTGAACTTGAGGTCACTTTGAGTGTAGCATATTTGGCTGTATTGATCTGTGTGCATCTGGGCCGTGTCGTGATCTTTGCGTGGTCAAAAGAACATGCATAGATTGATTGTGCATAGATTGATTGTAATCTTGTATTTTTAAGTTTCTATTTTGCTGATAACCTAAATGAGCGATTGATTACCTTTTATTATGTAACCAGCGGCTGATCAGACAGGATTCTTCAGAAAAAAAGAAGAACCCGCAAATAACTGAAAGGCAAATGAAATAGACGGTAGATGTGTAGACGTAGGCAAGGCAAGGCAAGTTTATTTGTATAGCACAATTCATACAAAATGTAATTCAAAGTGCTTCACAAGAAAGAAAAGAAAAAGAATGCATTAAAATCACAAAACATAGAATCAAAAAGTTTAAAAATTAAATAAATAAAATCATTAAAACAGATTAAAAAAAAAAAGAGCAATTAATAAAAAGCACAGTTAAACAGAACTGTTTTCAGCCTAGATTTAAACATTGTCACAGTAGAGGCCTGTCTCACGGCCTCAGGAAGTTTGTTCCAGACTTTTGCAGCATAAAATTGAAATGCAGCTTCTCCATGTTTAGTCCTGACTCTAGGCACCAGCAGGAGGCCGGTCCCGGAGGTCCTCAGAGTTCTAGATGGTTCATAAGGTACTAACATATCACAGATGTACTTTGGTGCTAGACCATGGAGAGACTTAAACACAAGCAGAGCAGCTTTAAAGTCTATTCTCTGAGCCACAGGAAGCCAGTGCAGAGACTTTAGCACAGGACTAATGTGATCGTATTTTCTAGTTCTTGTTAGGACGTAAAGACATATCACAAATCAAAACAGAATAAATTTTAACAATAAAGGAGAAATCTAAGTTATTATTGCTTAAAAAATATGCAAGTCTTGATGGTTAAATTCAAGCTTATATACTTGTATAATGAATTTAAAGTAACAATTGTATTACTTTTTCATTTGATGTTCTAATTTTCATTTATGTGTTATGATGAATTTCTGAATATTTACTTATATGTTTTTGCTTTCATGGTGATTTGAAAAAAGGGTCGGCGTAGTAAGCGTTTGCTTCAGCCGATACCTTTTCGGTCATTTGGTAAAATAAAGTTAAAAAAAATAAATAAATAAAAATGCAACTTTCTTCAATGTGAATTTACAATGTGACCGAAATTAAAAAAAAAAAAAAAGTATACAAATAAAAGTACCAGCAAATAAAGACAAAAACCAATTATTTCTTTTAAAATAAATGCAAAGCAGCATAAACCAAATTAGTTCATACTTACAAATAAATTATAATACCTGTCACTATCAAATAACTAAATTAACACAATGATTAAAAGAAGCATTTCTGTAAAGGCTGATTGTAGTGTTTTTAAATTCCATATAGCAGTTGTTTTCTTCTTCTTCTTTATTTATTGGAAGCGGCTGTCTACATCTTGTGGTATGACTGCCCGGTATGGAAATAGAAATGTTCAAAAACAGTTTAAATTCCTTAATAGTGAAAACATATAGAGATTTTAAATACTAATGTGTCTGGATTTGTCTCCCAGGTTTGACAAAGCTTCATGGATTGCCACTTGTACTAAATGAGCAGTTCAGAGCTAAATGTGCAACTTTATTGTAAATTAATTGAAGTCTTTGGAGACCTTTCTTTGCTTCACTAGGCCAAATAATAAAACAATACACCAGATGAAAAAGAACTAATGACTGTATCACCTGTCTAATTGAGCAATTTGTCATGATAAGCATTCATCCGTTGATTGTTCATACATCTCGAGCCATCCCAGTACTGGTTTTATTTGTATGATGAGACTAATTTAGTTTTTCATTAAGGGTATAAACCAAATGCTTTTTTAGAAATTTTACCAACCTTGACTTATAGATATAAATCAAAGAAACAGAAATTGTGACCAATTGAAACGGTGGAATTAAAGTTTCATTTTTAAAAACACAAAACTTTCGAAGACTAATTTTTTTGTTTTTGTGAAGACTTTTTTTTTTTTTTTTTTAAATTTAGCAATGACTGCGGCATTTGATTTTTTTTCTTTTATTGTTATTTTTTTGTACAATAGTCAACCATCCAGTTGAGTATAGTTAATCTTAACTGTAAGTCATTTACAATTACATTTATAGAAAATTGTCCAAGAAATCTCCTCTTTTGATGCAATTTATTGTCCAGTGTCATATTGGTGAGTTTTCTTACTCCTGTCAAGTTTATTTGTGTTTGAAAATGTCATTTAATGATTTATTGTAGCATATGAAATGACCAAAGCCTTACTGCAGTAGATGATTTGGAACAAAGAAGTGTATATAAATGAATAAATGAACTGAACTTGGTCATTTGGACGTTGAGAGTAGCTTGATAAAAGTAAAAAAAACACTTTGTAATGGGGTTGCCTACTTCTGTTCTGTTCCGTCGTCTTCCACTTATCCGGGACCCGGGTCAGAAGGGCAACAGCCGCAGATGGGAAACCAAGGCTTTTCTCACCCCGGCTGCATTCACCAGCTCACCCGGGGAGGATCCCAAGGGGTTCCCCGGCCAGCTGTGAGACAAAGTCTCTCCAGTGGGTCCGGAGTGTCCCCCTGGGTCTCCTCCCGGTGGTACGTGTTGGTTGCCACCCTTCTGTCTCTAGAAACAATGGAGTCTGCACCTAGATACTTATCTGTCTGCACAGCGTCAGCTGTGGCTGAATAAGCCTGATGTTGGAGCTGCAGCATCCACCACACCTGCTGCAAATGTAATAGGTGGTATGAGTCATGGGTAGAGCAGTAGCAGAAGGACTTTTCTGCTGTTTCCAGGTTTTCGTGGCCTCGCGCTGGATCTCCCTGTTCTTACTGGTCCGATTGATACAGATTTTGATAGTTTTATGCCACCTGTAGCAGTCAGAGGCCACTGACTCGAGATCTGCTGTGTTAATGTTACACGACTTCAGATCCCTCTTGCAGTCATCTTTGTACCGTAGGGCTAGTCGTCCTGTTGGCCCTGTTCCTGTGGTGAGTTCCGCATTGAGGGTGTCTTTTGACCAAGTTGTTTAATTGAAAACATTGAAGTCCATGTTTCAAAGACTAGTGACGTGGTAAATTATCAATCGTAAACTCCCAGTTGCAATACTGTGTTTCCAGAGTTTTTGTTTGAGTAAGATAAATTTCTTATTTTGTTTGAGTCAACCATCAGAGTTAAAATCTAACTCTGGCTAGATATAAATACTGAAATTTATTACATTTGAAAACATAAAAGATAAAATAATTCTGTTGGAAATAGAGCATGCAAATGCATTTTCTGACTCCATCAGAAGGGGTCAGCAGCGAACTATGGGATTCAAATCGTGTTACCAACAACATATATTTTGGACATTTATGGTTTTATGTAATCTTTATTTTGAAAATAGTGATTGATTAAAATCAGAGTTAATAATTCAAATTAATTTACAATTCTAATACAGAGGGGTAGATGAAGAATGACAATTTAATTGATCAAATTAAGATAATTTTTTATTTGCTATCCACAGAGGGGCACTGTAACCAAAAGCAACTCTTCAGAACTTCCCTCTCTATATATCTGCCATGGATTATTACCAATAACCACTTAGAAGAGTTATTGCTTGACAACATAATCGGTACCACATCAGTAAAATTTGCTGGTATAGTTTATTTTGTAAGACTTGTGTGAACTGAAAACATTGTCTTCTCCTATGATTATTTCTAGGACATTGATCTTTCTTAATGTTTCAATGTCTCTTTTGATTCAATTCAACATCTGTATGTTGTAATTATAGAATAACAAATGGCCAGGAATTAAAAGATTAACTGTAAAGAAATAATGGTTTCCATTTAGGCTACTTTAAACTTTTATTCATTGCTTCTTCATCGGTGTTGATCTTTTATCCAAGATATTTAAACATTTTAGACACTTGAAACTAACAATAGGCTGACTGATTTCTACTAGAGCAGCCAGTCGCCGTGTCCCCTGCTAATCGATATCTTTCTAGAGAAAAGAGCAGGCTGGAGGGGAAAAACAGTGATGACAAATGCTGGCAGTAGCCTCGAGGCAGGTGATGGGACGTTTAAATGTGAATTGATGAAGTAAGGGACATCTAGTTAGATGGAGAATAGAATCTCTGCTATAGGGGAGGTCAACATATTCAGAACCCTGTAATCCTGTACAGAGCTCTATTCTACATTCCTCACTCCCTCTTTTTACCCCAAAAAAAGCCAGCTCTCTTTAATACAAGAATGTCAGAGTGATGCCAGCCCTGCCATAAAACTAAGTTTAGAAAATGTTGCTGTATTTTTAACATTTGATCTAACATTATCACAAATTAGATGTTGGTTTTATTTCATCTTTAATGGATCTCAAGGGGTTAATAAACTAATTTTGGACTGTCCAGTTTTTATTTCAATTCTTTTTTCTTCTTTTATCTTCCAGACCACAACAGGAAGACACAAAGACTTCCACTCTGAATGTTTTTTCAAATAATTTCCACTACAATGGAGGTGTTGCTGTGCAGAAATGTCGGCCCAGTTGTAAGTACAGCAAAGTTATTCTGAGTGAAAACGCAGGCCATTTGAGTGGTAGTTTTTTTTTTTTTAACTTTGATCCTTTTTGTCTTGTGGAAGTATAATTTTCATCGCTTTCATCAGGTCTCTAAAATAAAAACGCCCAAATGAACTTTTGTGCAAAGACATTGGCTACAACAGATTAGACGTTAGCTGTCACTTTGGTGTTATTTTCTAGAATTTTGACTTGCATTGATTAAAATAAAACTCATTCATATTTTCTTTTCCCAAGCTCTAACAGACAACTTAGTAGCTATGCATCTCTTATGAATAAAAATCTTGCATTTATTTGAATTTATTTTATTCATAAAAAACACACACGCAAATATAAATCCGTAAGAAAAGCTCAAGTTGAGAGATACATTTAAATTCTTCATATGTTTTGTAGCTGCTTATATAAAAGTGAGTCTTTTTGGCATTACGCCAAGTTCTAGAATAGCTCATTGGGTGTAAAACAGTGCTTCATCAAAATGGCAAAGTTAAAAAAAAAAAAAAAATGTCTTCTCTTAAAATTATGTTATAACAGTCAGAGTGTAAATTTTTAAAAATCTACTTAAGTAATTTTCCAACTGGCTCAAACAGACCAAAATGATTTTAAGTAATAGCTTTCTGTCCTCTGCAAGTGACAGACAGGCCAAAAAGTTTTTGTCGACATGTGTTTCCACATGAGCTGTGAAAATCTTCAAACCCGTCCAACTTCACAAAACCAAAGTCATGAAACAATGACAGAACTGGTTTTGTCACCAAAATTAAACACAGTCCAAAAAAAAAAAAAAAAAAAAACCTCATAAAGACACCAGCAGGAACCACGTCAATGTTTTAATTAAAAATCAAAGTGACAGTGAGAGAGTTTTAAATGAAAGTAGATGTTATGTTTAAGTCATACAATAGATGACACCTGATCTCTTTCATATCCTGTGAACAGTTTGCAGAGAGGATGGGCTGAGCTGTGATAGGTCCATGTGCTTCTAATCAGTCATGAGGCCGTGTGTGCCGACCTGTCTGCAACCTTCTGTTCGGCCCGGCCTGGCACAAAACATTGTGTTGCTGTTTGTTTTGGTTTTAACACCAAATGTGTGTGAGAGAATATATTTTAACACCTTCATATTACATCGGCTTTAAGATTTAACTTCCCTCTAATAAAGAAAATAAACATCCTGAGGACCGGGACAGGATTTTCCACTGATAGGCATGGTGTTCATTCAAAACTTTCTTTATCACATGACATGGTTTAAACCAATTTGACATTTTTTTGTAACATCTGACCCCAAACAAGCCACTCAGTAACATTTCCTGAACTCATACAGCAGGCAGCCTCGGGGCTCTTACCTTGAACACATTTGCACCTTGGTCAAAGTCCTTCTATTAACGCTGAGGTTTACTTAATCAGAATGACTGATGGATATCAGAATCGGTTTGGAAACAGGGAAAAGTAGAAGTCGTGTCACCAGGTCATGCACCACGCCTCCCTAATGAAGGTGTATTTTAGTGATTCAGACTGTTTAAAATATCCATCACCTGGAAATGGGGAATTATAAAGAATGTTTTTGTTCCATTGACAATTATGGCCTTATAACTTATAAATATTTTCTGCAATAAATCAGATATACTACAAAAATGTTTATTAGAAACTGCTTGCGTTTGACATTTAAGAGAATCAAAACACATTGTGCTTCTATTTTTAAAGTCATCACTTATAGAAAATCCTTCATCACATTTTTTCTTTAAATCATCAGCCACTCAATCCCCTCGATGCATCATTTTAGCACAGAGAACAATCAGGTCTTTGTGCGGTTCATTTCCATCATCATTTCATTTCCTTCTTTTATCCACTCAGATAAAAGAAGTGGTTACAGCATGTCTCTCTATGTATACATAATTGTAATCTAAGAGTTTCTTTAAAGTTTAGCAGCAGTAGGAAGTCACTGTACTAAAATGTCTAGAATCCAGAAATAATTTTGCCTGAACATTCCCAGAAATGGTCTAAAACAGGTATGGGCAAACTACGGCCCGCGGGCCACATGCGGCCTGTTAAATGTTTTGATCTGGCCCACAGACCATACAAAAATTTAAATAAATAAACCTTGTTAATGTATTACAGTATTTCTCCTGCACTTTTGATGTTTCCTCACTAGACAGCACACTCTAGATACTGTATATTGGCTTTGTTGAGAATACAACAACACTGCTCCCATTAAAATGCGAGTGTTTCCATGATCTGCACATTTTCAAAATAAACTGCGCACACATATGGAAAGCCATCCGGTCCAATACACGCACATAAACAAGCGTGTTAGATGATAAACAAGCAAAATGTTACAACAAGCGCTAAGATTTTTTTAAGGCGCTATCACTCTAGATTTTAGACCTAGCACCACTGGATTTGAAATTTAACGCTCTTGATGTAAAATATAGCGCGCTTGTTTAAAGTGTAGCGCATCATTCTGTCACTCTAATCTAAAAGTTACCAGAGCATACCATACATCTGCTCCTGTTCCAGCCCCTTTGTCAAATGTTAGAACTCAATGTGGCCCTTAAATCAAAAAGTTTGCTCACCCCTGACCTAAAAACTGGTGATATCCATAGTTGATACCCTTCAGTGGTTTTTGAGTGCGTGTAGGAGCTAGGCGATGAGGCCTGAGTTTTCTATTTTTAATAACCTGATTTTAATCATTTTTTTCCGCTTAGCTAAGAGGTCGGAACATGTTGTTTGTTTGTTTGTTTTTTACTTAACAGTTAACATGCAATTTGAAGAGAAAAACATATTTTTGAGACCAACTACCTGTGACATGATCGTGAACTCAACAAGTCTTGTATTAATTTCCATCTGGCATTCCCACAATAAAACTACTGAAAAAAAAATGATAACAGGAAAAGTTCCTGTTTGAGAGTATGTCCAAAGACAGGGGCTTTAGTTTGGACAATAACTTTCTTGGCATTGTCTTACTGAATTGAAAATACTTTATTCATCCCCAAAGTGAAATTTGAGTGCTCCAGTGCAAACACCTCGATGCCCCCTCACCTTTATCCACCAGCGTCCCAGTCCGGTCACACTGTGTCCATCCTGGCAACCCAAAAGCTGGAGTCTGGAATATGTCCACACCAGAAGACCAGAAGATCAAACACAAGTCGTGTCGATTACAACCTTTTACCAGGTTGTAATAGACAATTATGTATTTTGTTTACAGAAAAAAGAAATGCAGCAAAATAACTAAAAAAGGCAGATAACCAGTGATATCCTAGGTTTTTTGTTTTTTTTTTTTTTATGGGAAAAACACCACAAAACACCATGTGCCCACAAGAAATATACAGCCATATGTAAAGAGCACAGGACATATACATTAAAGAAAGAAAGAAAACCGAGTTATCCATATGGTCTGTAGCAGCAAGTAGGAGGATGTTTTGTGGTTCTGACGCGGTTTCCTCAGGTTACACCGCTTTTAAGGTAACATTAAAGGGATCCACCATCAGCTGAGTTTCATTGAGAATCAAAGACACACAGAAAAGGCAGCTAGGAGACAGGGAGGGTGTCCGACTTCAAGGCCGATCAGTAGGACCTGTGTCACAGGCTTCTCTGAGGTTGGCTAGTTTATCAGAGTGCCACAGGGTGAGAACAGCAGGATGCCCTCTGGGATTTGAATGACAGGGACTCTTTGAAGTGTGCGGTTGCAGCTCTGTGTCTGTGCGACCCTCTCACAGACCCACCCTGCTTCTTCACTACACATATGGACATGTATGAAAGCTACTGTGGCTCTCAGGCTGTGTTAGTGTAACCTGAGAGTATCTGTAGCCGCCTGTCAGACCACTGATGGAGTTTTCCTATTGGTCCGAACAGGAAACAAGTGTGACCTTCCAAGCTCAAGGGTCAAATACATCTCTCCTAACGGTGACAATTGTATAACTGTCTAACGTAGGACAGACGGCCTCGGAATCACATGTACACAAACACATCAGTGCAGGTAAACTCAGCCTGGGAGCGCTTAAGCCTGTACTTCTCTGTGTGCGAGCAGACACGTCTTGTTCCTTTGGCTTTATTTGTTGGCAGTCGGACTTATTGAAGATTTTTTTTGTTGGCAGCAATGAGAGATGAAGTCAGCATCTTTACTTCTCTTTTATGACAGGGAATCAATAGTTTAAAGTGTACTTATCTGTTTTTAGTAGATGAGACATCCAGTCCTTCAGGCTGGTGTTTCTATATTTAGCCATGTCTTTTTTCTTCATTTCTGATTAGAGATGTCTAATAGCAAACACACACCTCTTCTTTAGGGAGACCCATGCGTTCAGTGGTTTATAGCTTTGTCCACTGTTGCCCTTTATCTTCTGCAATATTTCATCTTCCTTTCCAGCTCTTTCTCCACTCTTGTCCCTCTGTTCCACAGATGACAACACAATATCCCTTTTGCAGACTTAAAGAAATATGACTGATTTAATGCTGCTGGCGCCAGTTTGCTTGTCTGGTCAAACATTTAGTGTATTTGCATATCTTCTGTGTATATTAACATGTCCTACCTATGGTTGTATAAAGTGCATGAAAGCATGGAACTGGTTCAGTGAAGCAGTGGTGCACACAACCACCATCGGATGCAGCCAGGAGTCAGCTCTGCTTTAATGGCTGCAATAATTAAAAAAGCTTTTAAAGAAGGGTGCACCACCTTAAGGGCTAAGACGGGGATGTGCTGAGCCAGTTTGAAGAGAGTGATCAGTCAGATGGGTTCTACATTTTGCAGAAATGCCAGTAAATGTCAAGTCATCTGACTGGACGACTAACTTGTGAAATACAATGAGCCCGTCACTGATGAATGCCTAAACATTCTTTTTATTTTTCTTCCTAAAAATATTACCTTTTCAGGTAATATTTCAGTATATTACATTGTTTGGAATAGTTTTAATCTCTTGCAAATGTACACAATGTTCACACACTCTTAAATTTGTCATTTATGTGTAAACCTTAGATTAGAAAATTGAATAATTAAGGAAAGCCGATTGAATTGAATTTGAATTGAAAATACTTTTTTATCCCCAAAGGTAAATTTGAGTGCTGCAGTGCAAAACAGAACAGAGAAACAAAACAGAAAACCAAGGAAGAACCCACAATAAGAAATAAAAAATCAACAATCATACAATTGAGAACTTATTAACATATGTACTGTACCTATTTTTTTTATATAAACTGTTGTGAGTGGCAAGAAGTTTCAGGTTTGAAAGTGAAAGGTTCAATAGTTTGATGGTTTTCATGTTTAAGGCTTATGGCTTATGATGGCTAGGATAATAGGCAATCACAGAGCACAGTTAGGAGCCATAAACTTGTATACTAATAAATTAGTATAGATAAAAACAGCATGAGAAGTACAGCACAATGCGGGTAAATAGTAGAAAATTATACAAAGACAAAACTATAGGGTGTACCTTCAGCTTTAACGGTCAAAGGTGTAGTTGATCAAGTCCTGATATTGGCTTCATAAAAGAAACATCTCTTACAGCAACTGCTACTGTTGTTCACATTCCGCAGGTGTTGGGCTCCTACTTGTTGTGCTGTTTGTATGTTCTGCACTTATATGCATTATCCGTAGGATTTTTCAATTGTTATTAAAATAAAAGGACAAATTCCAATGACAGGATACATTTTGGTGATATCTCATAAACAATAACGTATACTCTTCTCTCATTCGCACCATTTGAATTGGCCTATAATTGCTACATTAGTCCTTTGAGACCGAAAGTGGCCGACCTCGTTATCGGGCAAAATGGCTGAAAGCGTCCGTGGCGACTCACGTTAGAAAACAAGATTATTCTAGAAGCGAACAGCTTCCAGAAGTTATTCACATCCGGTTTTCTGTTAGTTCGAAACCGTGTTTGCCCATTCAGAGTAAGACAAGAGACATTAAATGGGTTAATATCTAGCTTAATAGCTTAGCCCAGTATTAAGCTGATTGCAAACTAACATGGAATATGGGAAAATGGTGATGGAGTTCTTCCGAAAAAAAAAAAAATATTCCCGTGCTTAGTGACCAATCCATAACTTTACAGATGAATGGTGTTAGAACATTTTTATGTCCAAAAATACAATCAATCTCTCAATTATCTTGAGCGTGTTACATTTTACAATAAGATATTACTGAATGTGCTCTGTAAACTAAAGCTCCTCTTTGTACATTTAAACAGTCCTTTGCCTTTAAATAAAATTGACTTCATATTAGGAAACATGAAGGAATACATTAAACAGTTTTATTTTTAACTGAAAATTTATGTAAAACTACCATAAAGGCGAGTTTTACTGTCTTTTTAATGGATACTTGAAATGAACTGTGTTTTGTTTGAATAGCAGTGGTGTTAAGGTATAGAGAATAAAACATAAAAGCTTTATTTGCCCCAACAGCAGAAAACCATTGCCAGAATCTGTTTTACTTTAATGTAAATTTCTTACATTGCTTGCATTGCATTAGGCTGAGCTCAAAAAAGGTGCTCCAGGCTGTTCGCCGGAAAAATTTTGCCCTCTGTTAATCCATTGCTTAACCATGTTAGCGATGCTACCTGCTCGTTACAATGGCATCTATCAGCCACTTGTGAATATTTAGGGTAATTTTTTTTAAAAAGTATTTAGAAAACATCACACATGCTGTCTAAATTGTCACACTTGTGTGTACTTATGTCATATAATTATATTAAACTATTCCTGTTGGCAGAAGATGGAGAGTTTACATGTATAGAAAACATTTGGCTTGCTGGCCTTGCTGTGTAACACCGTGACCATGTATGGAAACAATTACACGACTCAAACATACCCTCAGTGATGATGGTAGGCTCTTCTAAACACTGAAAAGCATAAATATTCATGAAAGCAGAAAAGTCTGATTCAATTCTGGAATGAAAGCGGGATTTTAAACTGCGGAAATGCTCTCCAGCTATCTGTAACTGCTGGTCAGAAAACATTACAAAAGTGTGCTTTGTATTACAAATAAGCTAATATTCTGAATTTTACATGATTTAGACCAGTTTTATCTAAAACAGATTGTGTGTGCTGCATTCAGAGCTGTCTGTGAAGGGTTCTGCTGTTCCTGGATGTTTTGCTGTGATTAACAGGTCTCTCGTCTCCTCTGCAAAGTTGTGAAAACATTTGAAAACACTTTACTTTTCTCTGGCTTGAACAGAAGAGCATCATGATTCCCATCTTCTCACCATTTTCCCTGTAAAAATAAATGATACCGCTCTCACCGAGATGTCCAGCTGAGCGGCCTGCGTTATTGTGGCCTCTGGGGTCGAATAGAAGAGGTCACGGAGTTAAACGGCTCTGGGCCTGGTGCACACAACTATCATGCCCCACAATTTATCTCCACTAAACCTATTGAATATCACCAAAGGGAGAATAACATCCCTGTGTTTACTGCTGCACCCAGACGTAAGAACTAGGACGTAAGGTGGAGGTTTGCCTTCCTAAGTTCAGCCCCAGGTCAGAGTGAGAGAAACATTGAGGTGAAAGATCACTGTGTTTGCCTTTTGAATACAGATTGATTACCATTCTTGGTACAACTGGCAAATAATAAAATGTATAGAGAACACATCCAATATTTCTTTGAGAGATAAAACTTAATGCAACACAACCCAAATGCTGTTTCCATGGTGAGTCCTTCATTACTTTGAGTTCATGCATCCTTTTTAATTCATGCAACTTAATTACTTCAATTTGTTTGACTTTTAAATGACTGAGAGTGCAAGTTTAATATCACTTATCACTCAGCTATAAAACAGGATTATGTTTGTTTTCTGGACCGGTTATCTGTTGCTGAAATGACTGACCCTAACACACTGCAGAGATAATTAATTATTAATCAGATCTGATGTTGCATATTGTCTGGCTTGAAGTAGTTGGGGCATAATGGTGAGTTGGACTGCGACGTTTTGTTCCATAAATGGGTTTTGCTGGATGGAAGTGTGACCATGGGGGTGAACTGAGTCTCCTGTCATCAGAACAAAGTGGGGGCAGTGGGGATTTCGTGCAAGTTCTCATGTTCAGGAAGAGTAGACAGGGGAGCAGGATCTTAGCAATTACACTATTTGGGTTACTGGGGAGCTATTTATTTGCCCTGTTTGACATGTTTCTGTCGACCTAGGGAGCTGCGCTGTATGGAAAAGCGATAGCGCTGAAGTGTATTTATTCTACAGGCATAGCAACCTAACAGAGCAAGGCTTGGGAGAACGAGAACTTTTTCCTGGTTTTTCAAAGGGTCATGCCTTTCAATTTGGTCCCTGCACACTGTGCGTACAGTCCTGTGGAGTTGTTAGTGGTGGAGAGGACATGTCCTCCATCTGTTTGTGAAACTTCATGGACTATAACATGATGCTGGCATTCAACCAGTGGAGGATGAGTGAAGCTTCAATGCTCAATCATTGCCATCTGTCCACCTGAAAAGTCAAACCCCAATACAGTAAAGAGTAAGTCATCTGCCAGAAAATAAGTGTGTACTGACATAAAACTGAAGGGTAGTTCAGGCCGCCTGTGAGAAAATTTCAACCAAAATATCTGCTCAGGAAAGAATCAGAAATCACATTGTCATCACATCATTAGTCTTTCTGTACTACCGTGCAACATAGTGTACCTCCAGGCTGAAACACAATCACTAAAATAAGTAGATTTAATTTGAAAGGAACTGGATGCAAAAAAACTTAATGCCCTGACATTTTTTTTTTTATCTTTATCACATGCAACATATGGTCTCTGAGTGTTAATGTCTACCATGAGTATATCTGGTAGTTATTTTAAACCTTAAACCTTTGGCCTTGAACTGTACTCAGACCAGCCCTGAGTAAACACCACTAATGTAGTCCACATGCAGCTACAAATGCAGCAACGTGGAGATTTTATGCTACAATGTTATGAAAGGTATATATCCATGATTTCCAATATTCTAGATGTTTGTTTTTTGTGGTCTATGAAGCAGTTGTTTCTCTTGAATGAGATTCCCAAACTGCTTTGCATCTCAAGGCATGTCAGGCGTGAAAGTGACTTGAAGGGTGAAGTTAAGATTGACGACTGCATCCAGGTCCTGCAGAGATGCTTTGTTGATGCCTCCATGGGATCAGATTATCTGTGGGTTACCTGCAATGCAGCATAACAGGATGTGAACTGTTTCACTTCTATGTTGGCATGCCATTCATCAGCTTTGATTCTTCTATTCATGAGGTATTACAGCAGATAACTAGATTTTTAGGGGTCATGCAGCCGTTTACAGTTGTTATTATTGGCTGTTTTAGTACTAGTATGCACATAGAGTTTATGCATCTAACTCTGTGGTGCCACTGATTAGATCGTATATTTAAGGTGGCTGATGGAAAAGTTGTCCTGTGGACGTGTTCGATGGAAGCTGAAGTTGTTATCGAGGCACTTTGTCAGCCTGAGACTCATTAGGTGCTTACGGAGCTGATGGTGACTCACAACCATGATTGATTAATCCACATAACTAAAATCAACTGCAGTGTAGCTGTGTTTGAAGATTATGAAGAGAGTTTCAAAGTCATTTGATTGCATTCAGGACACGGGGGCGGTTTATGCTACACGATGGCCTTCACATAATTCAGCTTGTCAGGGTATGCTCTAAAACTTTGTCATGACTTTGAAGTTCATTTCAAGTGTTTCGAAAGCAAAGATTTTAATTAATAAAGCTATATTTAAACTACTTTATACTTTGAGACACTTTATGCTTTTAATAGAAAGACCAAGTAAAAAGTTGCATTTAAATAAGTATCAATACTACAAACGATGTTGAACAATATTTTTTTCTTTTACTTGTTTAGATCAATTCAGACAGACTGCAGACAATTACTCTATAAACTTGTCTTGCTCAGAGGAAAATCTTTAGTTCAATGTCACACAAACTTTTGTCCAGTTATTCTCATGTCATCAATTCCAGGACGCCAAATATTTTGAGGGATAAGCCCATATTTCCCTCTTCTGTGAGGCAGATCATGAACCCCAATATCTAGTCCAAGGTTTTCAAACTTTCCCTGCTTTTTAGGGAAACTAATTTCACCGTCTTGGTCATCTGTGAAAATTTAATCATCTAATTGACACAAAGAAAACCACATTTCAGGAGTCTTGTCAGAAGCTAATATAACTTTATCATATTAAATATATATGAAACTCCAGTGCAAAAATATTCTGTATAAGTTATTAGTAGGCAGGAACTTAGTTTATGATCTGTCGTGAGATCAGGGAAGAGATGGAGGAAAGGCTGGAGAGCCGGAGGTTTGCTCTAGAAAGAAACGGAATAAAGATTAGTCAGAGTAAGACGGTGTACATGTGTGTGAATGAAGGATTCAAATGGAAAAGTGAGGTTACAGGGAGAAGATATAAAGAAGGCAGAAGATTTAAAGTACTCAGGATCAACAGTCCAGAGCAATGGAGAGTGTGGAAAAGAGGTGAAGAAGCGTGTCCAGGCAGGCTGGAACGAGTGGAGAAAAGTATCAGGTGTGATGTGTGATAGAAGAGTTTCAGCAAAAATGAAAGGAAAAGTGTAAAAAAAAAAAAAACAGGGTGAGACCGGCCATGCAGTTTGGTCTAAAGACAGTGACACGGAGGAAAAATAGGAAAAAGCAAAAGAATGTAGTTGAGATGAAGATGCAGAGGATCTCTCTGGGAGTGACCAGGATGGACAGGATTTGGAATAAGTATATCAGGGGAACAGCACATGTTAGAGGTTTTGGAGATAAAGTTAGAGAGGCCAGACTGAGATCGTTTGGACATATGCAGAGGAGAGAGAGTGCATCCGTAGAAGGATCCTGGGTTTGGAACCACCAGGAAAAAGGTCTAGAGGAAGACCAAAGAGGAGGTTCATGGATACAGCGAAGGAAGACATGAAGATAGTTAGCGTGACCAAACACGATGCAGCAGATAGAGTTAGATGGAAGAAACTGACTTGCTGTGGCAACCTCTGAAGGGAAATGCCAAAAGGAGAAGAAGAAGGAACTTAGTTTACACAGTTGACTCAAGTAACAAAACTGAACAACTAAAAATAACATCTCAACTCACACAAGATGTCAACAATGGCATTTCTTTTCTATTACAAGTATAGCTTTTCATCAAGATGATTTTTCAGCACCAAGTTTCTCTATTTTATCTATCTATTTTATCTTTTTATCTAGAGTTGTTTGGGTCGAGGCCATTACCCTGCTCTGGTAACCGTGGTGTTCTGTTGCATGATGAATCGTTCAGAGGTACACTGGCCACGATACACAGAGAAACATGTTGTCTGAAACAAACCTCCTGCCTCTCCACTGTAACAAATTCACAGGAGTTGTAAGTGGTGTTGGACATCCAGCACAAATGAGTCTAAGACCTTTCAAATCACATGCAAAGCAGAAGTGCCTGAAGCTTAAGATTAGTCAATGTCACATCTGTGCGATGGTGTAAGTGTGTTAGAAATTTACTAAAGCAAATAAGACCTGCCGAATACAAACACCTTCTTACAATTCAGACACTGTTTGGATGGACTCGCCTTTGTCATCTTTTGTGATAGTTTATTTTCACATTCATTCATGTACGTTCACCTGTTTGTTTTTCCTTCAGTTCAAACAAGTTAACATGGCCTTGATTCTTCTACTGCACATGCAGGCAGTGGAACGCAGGCAGCAAAATAAGCACGGGTGGCCTCAAGTGGGTGTTAGCAGTTAAATTAACAACTTTAGATTTGTTTACGATTGTCAGGACCAGACTTTCCTGGCTTTGTGAGGGTATGGAAACCCTAATTTGTCTGTTTAATGCTGCTAATCCTGCTCCTGGAGCTTGTTCGTGGCTTGTCGGCCACAATGCTTTCCAGCTTGCTGTCAGCAGTGAGAGAAAATTATTTTTATTAATCTGTTTTTAAAGCCTCTGTTGTAGGGAGTTTTTAATGTGAATGATGATTGTGGGGAGACAATAGGTTTAGGATGTGAACCAGAACACCTAATTGTGCTTGCTCTCCATCTTCCACACACACACACACACACACACACACACACACACACACACACACACACACACACACACACACACACACACACACACTCTGATACAAACTTCACGCTCAAAATACCATCACCCGAACTAATCTACACAGACAAATCACACAAAAGCACTGATCCATTCGTGCAATTTGTCATAGCAGAGTGTGGAAAAATATTCTGTCAAGTTTAGATTGCAGATGATTTAAAAAAGGGACAAGGGTTTGTAGACTATTTCCAATTTCTTGCCTTTGTTTATGTGAAAGCAGACAGTTTCTTTACAGGCTTCTGTTTCTGCTTTAACCGAGGTACAGGCAATCATCTGGAAAGAAAAATTAAACTCTTTGCTGGCACAATCATCTGCGATGTAGCTGTTTGTTAAAGATCAACTAAGTACAGTTCCTTCTCTGAAACAATTCCATTAGCCATCTTAAGCACTGATTAAAACTGATTGTTTCAATTTAGCCTTCTGTATCATTCCTCGAGTTTCCCAGAGCACAAGCATCATGTTTCAAAATAAATAATTCATTTTCTTTGTTAAAAAACGTCCACATTTGTGGAGGTAAATGATCAAAAGATGTTCCTGATTTTGCACAGCCCCTCCTACCACCTGTGACTAGTCATCTATTATGCTTTCACTTTTCACTGGTAAAAAGAGATTTACAGTCAAAGACATTCCTACAGCCGATCTGAACTACCACACACTCAGATTCCATCCCAACACATGCGTTTCATTTCAGTCGTTCTTTCTTCATCTGCCACAGTGGAACATTAAAGCTTTGTTTTTCCAGGCACATCTCTTCATCAGGGTGTCTGTAATCAGGAGCAGGTTTATCTTCTTTAGCTTCTTAGCAGCCCTAAGGCACATTTGCTTTTTTAGCATTTATCCCTCTGCTTTGCTTGATTATGAGCTTGTTTATTCTTTTCATTTATTTCCTCTGACGTTAGCCGTACAGGATAGGTGTGGAAAAATTTAAGAAAACTTGCATCGTTTCAACGTCTGTTATTAATTTCAGCTTACAATAAAGTATATTTAGACCCCAACGTAAGTCATTTAAAACATGATGTTTTGGTTTATGTAACATTTAAAAATTCTCATTCCAAAGTGATGCAAAATCTTTTCTGCATCACGATATTATATATTTTGTGTGCACAGACGAGCATTTTCTATTTTTTTTTTCATTCTAATTTCTATTGCATTTGTCCCAACAAGTTTCCGTTTTTATGCTCTTTTTCCTTCCTGTCTGCGTATCCAACTCGGAAGCATCATGTCCATAGCTCAGTATTGACAAAAACACAGCTGGGCCTGGGTCTGCATGTGGGCTGCATGTGTCTTTCTCCTCGCGAGGTTACCGAACTCTGAACCAGATGGCTGCAGTGTTCACTTGGACTCAGCCATTGTTCCCCCAATAATTGGTACTTGGAAGCGAGTGCTTCGTTAATTATGCAGAAGGGACTGTTTTAATGCGCAGTGAGCTGGTCTTGCTGAAGTGTAATACTAATCAAGTGAGTGCTTTGCTGCATTATGCATTAGAAAATTTGATTTATTTTAATCGCGGGCTTGTAAGCAGATGGTTTGCCTGTGATTTTCTGGACAAAGTGTTTTTATCAGTGTCCTTCAAAGGATGTTTGGAAAACTGTTAAAGGACACCAGAGGCTGAAAATCTGTGTTGAAAGTTGATGATCCAGAAAAGATTTAAAAGAAAAAGCAGAACCTCTTCAAGGCAGAAACCTGGGCATCATGCCTTTACTTTTTTGGCCCACAAAGCAGAAAATGATGGTATTGGATTTGTCTTCAAGGGCATATTTAGAAGCCAAACATTAGCTTGTCATTACAATCAAAGCCTAATTTATGAAGACAATCATAAATTGACTTTTTAAAAGATAAATTTTGAAAACGATAAATTTATGAAGCATGTCAAGGGAAAAACTGTTTTCTAAGTGTGAAAAATTCATTTGTTTTTAGGCTCCATATTTCTAGTTAAAAACCTACAAATCTTCATCTGCTTCAGTGGAGTTGCTAAGTGAGGAATTGGGCTCTCAATAAGTTTTCCTTTGTAAATGAAGACCATTTTGTTGGTGAAAAACAACCAGTATGAAGGAAAACTCTCAATCACAACCGATTTAAGATCAATCCAAAAAACGGCTTTATATTCATTTCTGCCTATTCCTGAAAGCTGTGTTTCTGTATATACTGTATTTTCACCACCAACCATCCATCTGACCACGAGTGTTTCATTCAAGAGCTGGTGCTAAATAGTTGTCATTTGGCGGTTAAAGCTGTTGAGACGACATTTCATTTTCTGTTTTTTTTTTTCATATAGAAATGTCATGTCAAAGACCACAAATAAGTTTTAAACTTCAGCCACTTGCTGTTTACCTAGAAGAGGGTTAAATGTTTTTTTTTTGAGGTCTACCAAGTATTTCATCACCATGCAGTAATTAAAAATAAATGGAGTGGCAACAGGAACTGCTTTGTTCACCAGTGCTTCTTATTGTAGTGTGGTAGGGTTACATCATTGAATACCCCTTAAAATCTGTTTCTCTACATGTTTATTTAGATTTCTTTTTAAGAAACTATAATTGTATAATTCAGTTTAATTTTGTGTGGTATTTTATTTTGATTGTCTATTGAATCTCAAAACATCCACTTGGTCTAGAGTTGGATAGCATAAAAAAATAAGCCCGTTCCATTTGAATAGAAAGTCTTACATAAAGAACTCTTGTCTCAAAGACGGACCGTGTTGATTTTTGCTAAGTTTGTATGTTTAAGTGTGTTACTGGCACAGGTGGTGCTAACCTCATGTTTATTATACAGTAGGAGCCCCAATTAACACTAAAGACACCAATGTGGGAGGCTCTGGATGGGGCGGACTTTAATGACCATGCTCACTGAATTTCTGAACAGTTTTTCTCAATGTCTGTCTTTCATCAGAAGTGATTTTTACTCCGTATCTTTTCTTCAATTTGCTAAGAGAAGACATTTAAAATAACGGTCTTTCAACCACTTTCACACAAATTGTAAAACCCAACAATTGACTCTATTGACTCTATTTGTAAGTTCTCCTCATACCAGTCATCCCACTGTATTTTTTAATGGCTGCAGGACATCATGGGCAGCTTTTGTACTCTTATACAATACCCCATCACCAGGCTTTCAAAATTTTAGCAAATTCCCAATTAGATAAAATTGTGAGCCTCTTGTTTGACACTATTTTTTCTATTTCCTCTTGTGGTCACAAGTGTATGAAATTGAGTCTAGTTGTATGCAGACAATTAAAACAAGGATCTATTAGAGGATAAGTGAATTCCATCCTGGTACTGTCATAGGCTTCCACCTCTGCAACAATCAGAGCCAAGAACGACTTTGAGCTTTCATTTATCTGGCTTGTTAAGCAGAATCTTTACCAAGATATTGTTTTAACAAATTAAGCTCTTCTTTGATGATAAATCTTGCCCGTATATTGCAGATTTTAAGAATGACTTCTATGCCAAGTAGTTCATAGGTTGATCATCAAAACTGGTGAGACTGATACTGATGAGCTTGCACCGGGCTAGGTACTTGGAAAGGCAGTATGATGGCTGGGAAGGAACTACATTGTTGTGAGCAGACATTGTGTTAGATGGCTTTTGAGTCACAGGTGTGAATGGTTGGAAGTTGGAGATTGCAGACTCGTACAGACCTTCTTCGTCGTCTTTTGGCATTTCCCTTCAGGGTCGCCACAGCAAGTCAGTTTCTTCCATCTAACCCTATCTGCTGCATCTTCTTCAGTCACACCAGCAATCTTCATGTCTTCCTTTACTGTATCCATGAACCTCTTCTTTGGTCTTCCTCTTGGCCTCTTTTCCCTGTAAGCTTGTACAGTTCATTATTACAAACTGTATTGTTTGATTTATGAATTGTTGCACTAGAATATTAGGACAACTGGTTTCCATCATTACAGGTCCAGCCGCTTGTTCTTTAACAAATTGAAAAGTGTGATCTTCCTAGCTTTGATCGGTGGTATGCCACACTGCTTGAACTACTTGAACTCCTCCACTTTGGGCAGGATTCTGTCCCTGACATATAGAGGATACTCAAAACTATTCCAATTGAAACTTACGGTTTCTGATAAAAGATGGTAAATAATTATGTTTCGTCCCATTGTCTTCTGCTTATCCGGGACCGTGTTGCGTGAGCAACAACCTCAGACGGCAAGTCCAGGTTTCTTTCATACCTGGTGGCATCATCCAGCTCATCCAGGAGGATCCCGAGGCGTTACCGTGCAGGCTGTGAGACATAGTGTCTCTAGCTGGTCCAGGGCCTACCTCTGGGTCTCCTCCCACTGGCACGTGCCTGAAACACCTAACCAGCGAGGCGCACGGTAGGCACCCCATTTGACTTCTACACAATTGTAATTCCAAATGTAACACTTTAGGAAGATACTGATTTTCATTTTAAAGTATAGTTTCAGCTAAACAAAACGACCACAGCTTCTTTTGTTATTTTCTTATTTTTGACACAGCATATCCTCTGTGCATTATAGACACTAAGTTTCCATGGTAACAAAATTATTTAGTGTTCTACAAAGATAAATTACACTAATTTATATTTCTGACCCTGAGTCTAATCATTGTGATGATACTCCATGTGTGGGACAAGCTTTCCATGAGGCAAATAATTGAAAGTGCGACAATGTTTTGTTCATCAATTGTCTGGGTCACTGTGAACCTGTGCCCTCCAAACGGCATGCTGAGAGCCTGCAGCGCAGAATCAGTTTCATCTGATTTCTAAGACAAAGCATTTTCCTAAACTGTGCACAGATTTCTTTGCAAATTTCACAATGAAGGAAACCCTTTTTGTGATAATTATATTTCATGTTTATTAAATATTTTTCTATTCCCAACTCAGCTTGCCAATTTTTTTCCCTACATTTTACATGAAAGAACAAAACAGGAAACTCCTGCCTCTCACTGCAGCTTTCTGCTTAGTTACTTTTCTGTGTGAGATTGCAGGCAGTGACTCATCTCTGCATCTCCAATGATCTCCACCCTGAAAACACAAACAGTGATGATGATAGCCGTGCTTCACATCTTCATTGTGCTTGCTTGACAGGAAAATGGTCTTTGGATCATGTTCTCTGAAAACGTTTTTTTTTTTTTTCTCCTGTCTTATTGTGATGACTTTGACATGTCAATTTCACCTGGTTCCAGTCTGCATAATAACAAGGTTTGTCATTTGTGGTTACACGAAACACACAAAAAAAATCTCTAATGATGATTACCGTAATTGCTGCTCAATTTGTCTGCCTCCACCTCCCCATCATGTCCACCCGCCCCCACACATCACGTTCTCAGTAGTCTACCATCAGCAAACTTTCCCTGAGTTTTCTCACATAATTACATAGAGCAGTATGTTATTGGTTTCCATGGTGAACTTCCAAGATAAACATCAAAGTATGTGATTGGAGAGGAGCTTATTGATTTAAGAGATTTAAAGGTTACACACAGAATGTGTCCACATTTGACCTTTCGCTAGTCTTTATGTTCTTTGACAACATAGGCAATAATGGTGGGATGGGAAAAACTTTGGGTCCAGTCCTCTGTTTTTGTTTTCATGTCATCTCATCTTCCTTTTTAACCTTCTGTTTACGCATATTTAGATCTGTTATGAGCTTCTTCTTCTTCTTTCGGCATTTCCCTTCAAGGGTCGCCACAGCAAGTCAGTTTCTAACATCTAACCCTATCTGCTGCATCTTCTTCATTCACGCCAACTATCTTCATGTCTTCCTGCACTGCATCCATGAACCTCCTCTTTGGTCTTCCTCTAGGCCTCTTTCCTGGTGGTTCCAAACCCAGCATCCTTCTTCCAATACTACTATACTGTATTCTCTCCTCTACACATGTCATGTCCAAATCCTTTTTTTTTTTTTTTTTTGCTTATAAATCTGTTATAAGCAAACAAACAAAAAACTCCACTCCCGTATGGAGGAGTTTAAGTATCTCTGAGATTGTTTAAGAGAAAGGGAAGGGTGGAGAATCTGTTTCTGGGCACCCCTCACCTGGAAGAGACCAACAGTGATGACTCACAGTTTTCTTGCTGCTGATCAGGGATCAGGTCACATGGATTACATAACCCTACCATTAGAGAAACAGAAATTTTTGTCACTCCCCATCCAGATCACGAAGAAGGGTGTGTATTGTTTTTTTTGGTCTTGCAACAGAACTGTTTTCTAATCCGGAAACCATTTCAAAACACCACCGTGCACATTCTTTTAAAAATACACCCTTTTTCCTCTAAACTGCCAACATAACACAGCAGTGACATTGGACTTTCCATTTTGTTTGTTTTTTGCTATAAATTTTACAAACTCAAAATGAAACATGTTTTTGTTTAGGTAATTCCTTTGGAATTTTTCACCCCGCAACTTTTTTTTTTTTCACAGTTATACTGTACGTAAATACATTTTGGTATTGACCACCAAACATGTGCTACAATTGTTGCCGGATCGTTTGGTTACTTTTTTTTAAGTTTGAAGACCAATTCATACAACTGTTTTGGAATTTCCAATGTTTATTTCTCTAGACACCCCAATAAAATAGAAAAATGAGTTGTTATGTTAAAAAAAATTGTGTTTCTAACTGAATAAATCGAAAACAAAGGCCGAGTTTTAATCAAATTTCTGTTTCTCATTGTTAGCTTGGGAGTGCTTTTGGATCTACTTTAATAATCTGGGAAACGTGGCTGGGGTGACAGAAGTCCCTGCTTCTCTAAAGGTCGGTTCACATTGCATGCAACAAAAGTGGATGGCATTCATTTTGCTGTATTCTATGTAACTGACGGATGCGTGGCACCCATGTTTGTGAGAAACATGGGTAACGTGAAAGAGTTTATTCCACTAAGTACCTTATTTAGTTTACCACATGCCAGGATTCAACCTGCCGCAATGCCAGACAGTACACATCCCATTAATGGCTTCCAAATGGTGACGCATGGCTTCATGCACTTTCCATTTAAAACAAACGCATTTGCTGTTTTGCGCATGTGAGGTGAATACATCGTAGCGGCAAGGTTCTACTCCCCCTGATCAACAACAGAAAAGTTGTGAAACTTTTTTTGAAGTTTGAGAGAATTTTTGCAATGAACTCAAAACTTTTACCATTTTGAGACATTTCAGACAGTTTTCCATTCACAGCAAAATCTTTACTTTCTTTTTTTTTAACCCTTGTGTGCAGTGGCACATTTTGCGGATCCATTTTTATGACAAATGCTTTTTTGCTGTCAAATTTTATGTTGAGTTAAACCAGAAAACAAGCATTTTTATCCATCAAAGTAAATTGATGTATCAATGGTGTATGGAACTTATAAGCCACAACATTTTAAAATGCTAACATCAATCACAACAGTCCCACAAAGTGATGGGTCCATGTGTGTATAGCATAACATAGAATGCTGCTTGCGGCTCACTGTGGGGAATGTTCTGAACTGTCTGGGAGAGATCGTCTCTACTCCGCATTATGCGTTAACTTTGTGAAGCTTGACTCATTTATGTCAAATTCTCCTTATTTGGTTAATTTGGAATTAAAAAAAGATTCTCTCTGCTGAGAAAATATCTGAAGTAAACCTCTCCTCTTTGGAGTAACACATGAAGTTCAGCAGTCCTCAAAAAATAACCACAAGCCTCCCAGAGGCCTGTCTGCACTTGATCAACGCAGAAAAACCTCTTTCCTTGTATTTCATGGACAGAGAAGTCGCGGTGCTACTTTCTCTTCATGCTACAACTCACCATTTCTCACGCTGTCGTGAGGTCTTTTCATCACTTTGTCTGTGATCATAGCGGTGCTCACCCCTGCTTCGAGGCAGGCTGATGTGGTTTCAACCTCCTGAGAGGCTTCAGTAAAGGCCTGTGTTGTCACATGACTTCCCGGCCTGTCTGGAGGTAACATAGGCGTTGGCTCATGGGGTTAAGTCATGCAACAAATGAGTTGGCTGCGGTTAAGACATGCTAAAGAAAGGTTGGTAAATTGGCTGTTTTGACCAACTTTTCTCACATTTCCATGCCAAATGCCACCTACTCATGTCTGACCTCCTCTTCCATCAGTGCTCCCTCATGCTCTGCCTTTTAAATTCTCATGGTGGGGAAACACAACCTTGGTGTAATTACCCTGGCTGCATCTCCCTTATTAGACTCCTGTGGTGTAGCTTGTAAACAGCTGCAGTATGTTGCCTTGCAGTGTGCTATATAGTATTCACCTAAAACCTCATCAACACTACATTTCCATACAGTATGTACTTTTTTCGGACATAGTCTATTCCCAGCAAACAGAGAACCTCCAGGGAATGTTAGCCTGATCTGTAAGGTTTTTTTTACCTAACCAAAAACTAACGTTCCCTAAACGTTAGTTGGTGGTTATCTTAGAACCTAACTTTCCCAGGACGTTTAGAGAACCAAATTCCAAATATTGTGGTTAAAGTTAAGGTAAGAGGAACGTCCTGAAAATCAAAAAATAACGTTTCACAACCGTCGTAAAACTTTCCATTTGAACCTTTAGAGAAGCAAAAATTACATTCACTGAATGTTCTGCTAACCTTTGAAAAACCTTCCCAGAACGTTCTGGTAACATTAAATTGTTAGCTGGGTTACCATCTTAATATCCGGTTCATTCACAATGCTTCACAAAGCATGGAGCCTGGGAAATCTACAGTATTTACACAAACATGGCCTGATGACACATGCTGTTATCAAATCTTACAGCGAGAATGCAGTTGGGGTATACCGCACTTCACTTTTGTTTATCTGGTGACAGTGATGTATGCTTTGTTTACTGGAGTGACTGGTGCTACATCACCTGTGAGCTTCAGGTTATTGAACTCCAGCTTTTTTTTTTGAGTAACCTTGGGTTCAGTATTCCATATTTCCACAACTGTAAAATATCAGGAGTTTGTACTTTTTGACCATAAATGGAAATGACTGGACTCGTTGATAAAAAATCAATAAGCTGGGTCAATAATGGAATTCAGTGTGTGGTTTATTAAATAAGTGTATTAGAGCTCTTCCAAGTAAGTGGGCTTAGGGGGCATAAGGGTGGGTTTTAGAAAAATCTAATGTAATTATTATTAGAATAGTGCTTGGTATTGACTGGTGTGAGAGGCCGTAAAGTGCAGAGGTGGGGCTGCTCTGCGGATGACCCCGTTCCACTTCAAGATTGATTGTGTGTGTTGGAGCAATTCTACCCAAATGATTCCGTGTGGGCTTGTGTGTCGAGCAGCGTCCAGGCTGGACTCGCATTATTAACTTACCAAGGAAGAGGGCACTGCACTGGAGCCTCTTTGGGAGACACTGCAGAAATAAAAGAAGGGAAAGCAGCCCTGCTAAACTCGATTTGTAATTTAATCCGGAGTTCTGCCATTGATTGAGTTCAGCTCCTGCAGTACGCCAAGTAGCAGCTGTGCAATAGATTAAAGTGTACACCAAGCTATTATCCTAAGTCCATTCCTGTCCACAGAAATAGCCACAGGCTACTCTTATTCCTTTTGTTTATCATCACGTTTATATTTTGGTACATGGGAAATACTTTAATCCAAAGTAACGTTCAAAGAATATGCAAAAACTCATCAAGAAGAAAACATTGAAAAGTTTTGTCAAAGAAATTATGTCCCAGTTTTCTATGTAAAAGTTGGATCAAACCAAAGCTGACAAATGAAATGGAGTTATGTTGCTTGCTCCATTCTGGTGGGATCATTGGCTGAGTATCATTACTTAGATGTGCAAAATTCTAATAATATTCTAGAAATAACAAAACCTACCATTTTAAAAGTAATTTTATTAGGTGAGTAAGTAAGTTTGTTTTATACAAATAATGAAAAATCTGCTCTCTCAAAAAAGCCATGAAAAAACATGGTGATGGACGTAAACCGATTTACAGCAGGTACGTATAGTCATATCTGACGTTTAGTCAGACTATATCTGACTATACGTCATCAGCTGTTAAAGGAGACGTTGGTGCCCTAAGAGCGCAAACTTTTATTCGTGGGAGCATTGACATAGAAAGTTCTTTTTGGCGAATGGTAGTTGGTGATGTCCTACAGATTCAGCTGTGGAATCAACAATTCCAAATTATGCCCTCAACTTTTGATAAGTCTTGCAATGCTGTGGTACTTCTTGTGGTATCTGGTAACTGGTCACGTCTTGCATAATATGAAGTCTTGCGTAGTACGTAAACTTTGATACACTGAAAAAACAACTTTCTCAAAGCCTGAAAACTTTTTTTTAAAATGTGTTAGTAGTTTCTAGATTGTTGTATTTCCATTTGGCAAACTTGTGTTCGCAAGACAAATTTACACAATCTAGGGGCTAATAAAACCACAGCCAAGATATTGGTTAGACATCATTTGCCTGGTGGTGGGAGATTCAGACAGTTCATATTTTATTAGAGGAGCATGAAGTAGGATTATAGACTTGAAAGAAAAAGATAAGACAAATACAAGCGTTTGAGTTTTGAAATCTTTGTTGACAAAGTTCAGGGTTTTCAACTCTGTGGAGCTCTGATGCAAAGCGCAATGTGTGTTATTTTTCTGGCTGGTTGAAAATAAGACTTGCTGCAGCATTTGGGATCATCTGGAGGAGTTTGGTACTGTATGTTGGTGGACAAGCACAAACGCACACATTTTGCTCAACATTTTGAGTAAGATAAGTTCATTAAAAATTACTACAAATTGTGTGTTAATCTTTGGAACAAAAATGCTTTAAAATGAGTTATAATTTAAAAGATTTGCTTTTTTGTAACATACTCTTATCACAATATGATGTGAACATGAAAAGCACTAAAAAAGATTAAAGTGACTAAACATAAAAAATTTTCACCGAATAAAACTAATCCCCTAAAATGTAAAATGTAAACATTTACTAGAAATGAGAGAAGAGAAATGAGATTAGTCAGAGTAAGACAGTATACATGTGTGTGAACGGGCGGGATCCAAATGGAAAAGTGAGGTTACAGGGAGAAGATATAAAGAAGGCAGAAGATTTAAAGTACTTAGGATCAACAGTCCATAGCAATGGAGAGTGTGGAAAAGAGGTGAAGAAACATGTCCAGGCAGGCTGAAACGGGTGGAGAAAAGTATCAGGCGTGATGTGTGATAGAAGAGTTTCAGCTAAAATGAAAGGGAAAGTTTACAAAACCGTGGTGACTCTGGCCATGCTGTTTGGTCTAGAGACAGTGGCACTGAGAAAAAGACAGGAAAAAGCGATAGAGGTAACAGAGATGAAGATGCTGAGGGTCTCTCTGGAAGTGACCAGGATGGATAGGATTAGAAATGGGTACTTTAGAGGAACAGCACATGTTAAAAGTTTTGTAGATAAAGTCAGAGAGACCAGACTGAGATGTTTTGGACATGTGCAGAGGAGAGAGAGTACATCGAAAGAAGGATGCTGGGTTTGGAACCACCAGGAAAGAGGACTAGAGAAAGACCAAAGAGGGGGTTCATGGAAACAGTGAAGGAAGACACGAAGATAGTTGGCGTAACCGAAGAAGATGCAGCAGATAGGGTAAGATGGAAGAAACTGACTTGCTGTGGCGACCCCTGAAGGGAATTTCAGAAAGAAGAAGTAGATGATTGTATTACAGCCTATGGCTACGTTTCAAATAAAAGCTCATTGAATAATGTGAACATATGTTATATTTTAAATATTTATGTTAATATGCACAATCTTTTTTTTTTTAATTACAACTTATAATAGTTTATTTAAATATTAACACAACAGTTCAAACAGGTTAGCATTAGCAACAAGTCCGTTGCGTGCACCTCTAAATCAGAAGTTCCCACCATAATTGTTCTTTGATGCTGCATTTTTGCAACGACGTTGCACTTAATTTTCATTTTGTAGCTGCAAAAAAAATCTTTCTGTTATTAAGATAAGCTGCAAACATCGAGATGAAACCTTCAGTGGATATCCACAAGATATTCTTTCACCTTCTATGATCCATGTTCTTTCTCTGACCTCCACACTGTTGTTTCTTGAAAGCCATGAGGACTGAGGTTAAACACAGTCCAGTTGTCAAGTGGATAACACTGTCACGGCGGCAAGGCACTCCCCTTTCACCTCTGCTTCGTTTTCTGTTTGATCTGAGCTCCGTGTGTGAGAGATGATACCAGTGTTAACTACCAGCTGTCATCTCACTCCAGTAGCTCTCTGCCAACCAGGGAGGAGGTTTGCATCAGTCATGGATGGAATTTTATGGCCTCACTGTCATCTACACCTTTTGCTCCCCTCAGATGAGTGTGATGCCAGAAAAAGCGAGTACATTGTTCAGTTTGGGTGGTGGATTATCTAAATATTCTGTTTGTGGCTGATGGGTGGTACAGAAATCTCTTTAAAATGTACTTCACATCTGTTTTTCTTTTTTTTAATGACTTTGAGATTCTGTTCAGACAATAGCAAGAACTGTATAAGTTGGTAAGATAAACTACATCGGTGTAATTAGGTTCTGCAAACAGACTTTGGTTGAGCTGTTTGCCACATGGAGTCATGAAAGGGTTTTATATTTATATGTTCTGCCACGGTTACACAAGTAGAAGCAAAAGAGAAAAGGCATGGCAGCCTTTCCCTTCCAGAATCTTTTATTGGTTGTGCGTTTTGCTTGCAAAATCCTACATAATCCTTACAGCACATTGTGTTTCCAACTTTATAACAGCTTTTTTTAATTAGTTACTTTAGTTTTTAATTTCACTCTCTGAAGGTCACAGTGTTTTAAAGGTTTTCATATTTCATTAGCAGATCCTGGTGCTAAAGGTAATGCATTAACTCACTGAAAGCCTATGTTGTTACTGACCCCACACAAACTCCATTTTATTTCCCAAGGGAGAGTGGACGAATATACTTAATTGTGGGGTATGAGTGCAAGACACTCCTATCATGCTGAGCATACACTAATAGACAATGAGACTCCCTTCATGTAGTCCATATACTTTGTTCAGTAATGTCCTCTGACTCCTGGGATTTTATTGGTTCCATGTGTTTTCATGCTTGGAAGCGAAAAGATTGATCCCTAAAGAAACAAGATGGTTTAGTGTACCTCGTTGCTCCTCTGCTCTTCCTGTTCACTTTAATTATCTTCTCACAAGCTCTTCAGTAAAATGGACACAAACAATATTTTCTCATTAAACTTGTCTCTTTAGTCTAATCTAACTTGTACACCAAAACAAAGAGGACTGGTGTCTGTTACGCTTTACATGCGTAAGCAGGATGATTTCTTGCCTGCTGTACAACAATTAGGTTTTAACACAGTTAAACAAAGCCATTAAATAAAGCTCTCGTGATGACTCAGCCTCCTAATCTCAACACTGCACAGATATGATGGATCACAGTATTTATGGGGAAAAGAGCCATCGAGGTAATAAATCTAAGCATGACTGGGTTGATATACTCCTGACCTTTGAACTGGATTTCTATGCCGTTTTTATGATTATTGTGGGCACATGGAATTAGCAGCATCGTTAAATTATTGTGGGTGAAGTACTTTTAGAGGTTGTATCGAGTAATTTGTTGTAATTCTTGAACGTTTTATTAAAAGCAAAAATAAACCCCACCAATCTTTTTAGATTTGAGCACACTTTCTGTTCTTCAATGCATTTTTTTTGTGCCACCAGCTTCTTTCTATACAGCTTTCTTTGTGTTTCTTTGTGATTTATGCACCAGCTGATCCATCACAATCACTAGCTGGGAAAGATGTTTTCAGCACCATCGCACGCTGTCATGACCCCGGCTGGTGATTTAGGGCTCTAAGACCTGCTGCTGCTGTGCAGAGAGGAAGAGGTTCGACTAGGACCCGGTTCACTTCGATATGGGTCACTAAGAATGTGGAAAACCCTGAAGGAAAAGGAAAGATTTTCTCTTTTTGCGGTGTTTATTTGTTTGAGCGATGGAGGGTGGCGAGGTGGTAGTTTACAAGTTTCAGTTAAACATGATGGATCAAACGGGTTGGAAAATAAACACACACTCACAGAGACTCACACTTTGTCATTTGTTTTGTTGGTCAGAGCAATTCCCTTCATGAGGGGTGCACATGTGAGTTAGAACAGTCGTTGCTCACTGCGTAGCTCCCCAGATACCGAGCGCACTCCAAACAAACAGCCAGATGAAAGCTGAAGTACACGTCCGTTAGCTCTGCTCTAATGAGGTGACCACAGGTAATGGATAGCTCATTACGGTTTGCCTGAATTCTTTCAAGAAGAGAAAGTTATCGATGTCTGTATGTCAACTCTAGTGAGACTTTCTACTACCCCTTTGATGACTAACAAATACCAAAACTCTGAGTGAGGGAATAATAGTTAGGTCAACTGGATTATTACAAATGAGTGTTTTATATTCTTTACAAACAATGTTCTGAATAGGTAGGGAACAAAAAACTTTGACGTGCTTGGAGTCACAGAGCGTACGATGATGAAAGTGTGGAAACAAAGGAGTAAATATTAAATTTTACAGTTTTACTGTATACTTCTGTGCCAAACCATTTAAGCGGCAATAAATGTTTTATTCGAGTCTCAATTGCAAGACCACTCCTCAAAAGCCTGTTTCTTTTTTTATGTGTACTGATTTGCCAAAGGACTAACCAAAAGATCCAAACATCTGTGAAGCATAAACTTCTAACTACCAGTTTACCTGGTCACATTTCATGTTTTAATTTAGTTTCTACAATAGAAATGGCATGGCTTTGCTCATGATGTGGTGAAGGTGGAGATGCACCAGATACACAGCCAGTTTTAACTAATTTATTGCAGATAATCAGGAGTTAGGGAAAAGGGGTAGACGTGTGCACCCTGGAAGACAATGTGGAAGGCAAGACAACGTGGAGGTCCACCATCATGGCTGCAGCAGGAGAGCAAAACACCAGACAATTTAACAATGGAATGATGGACACCAGTGATTAAATAACAAGGGAGAAGTTGAGACACAGGTAGAGACATAAGGGAGAGGCAATGGGGACCAGGTGTGCAGGATTAGGATAAAGGATCAAGGGAGGAAATGTTTCAGAAGGGAGGAAGATCATGTAAGGTTTTATTGTTTAATTTATTTTTTTATTATGTGAGTCTAAGAATTTTATTAAATTTATTGGTTTCCTTTTGAAAGAAATGTTTTATCAGCATAGGAGACCAACTAATTCAGAATGACTAAAGAACACTCCCTGATTGGTGACTTTTGGACAACACACATTTGGACAAATTCTCAGTAAGTTCACTGACTGTTTTTCTGCTTTTTTGAGCTAAGATTGAGGACTTACTCGAATTCATAGCTTGCTCTATAACTATTTTCTGGTGACACATGTTCCCTGTTTTTACTTTATTGTTGATCACAGCAGGTCAAACATCTTTTTTCTTTGAGTGAATTTGTCTTTGAATTTGTTTTTCTATTTGGAGCTGCAATGAAACCAAAAGTATTTTAGATCGTTCCAGTTTTTAAACCAGTAATATTAGGTTGATAATTGGGCTCCCTAATCATTGTCATGTAATTTTCTATCTTTGATTTTATTCTTAGCGTTAGCTAAGCATGTTGGATGAACATGTCTGAATTCTGGCTAGATGCAGTCTTGAAAGGATTGAACCGGAATATTTAGGCAGTGCCACAAGTTATATAAACTTGCAGACTTTATGTTGAATAAATGGTCAGTCTAAAGAAGTGAATGTTGGCGTGGTTTCACTGGCTAATAATCTTCATTAAAACCTGATGTTAAAATGAGATGTTCAATGCAGAAAAGTCTTTGAATCACGCTGGTTTCCATTACAACGGCCATCTGTAACTAATAAACTAATGAATCATTGTGTTTATTAAGTTTTAAAGGCGGCAAAGATGAATTTTCATGCAACCTAATATGAGCCACCCTAGTTGAAGACATAGTGGTGGTGAATTTGCCTCCTAAAAGCCTTTCATCTTTTATTTATATGTGTGTATTCAGACATAATGACTGTGATGATGGGTAAATGTGAACATAATCATTGGATTTTACTGACGCCACTATTAGAGAGCAATGGGACTAGTAGATATTATTAGGATCAGACAGTTTCCTCTGGGAGTCATCGTGAGGACAATTCTGTCATTCAGTCAACACCAGCGAAATGAAAAAATCTCCAGCTCTCAATCTAACACCTGTACAGAAATGACAGCTGAAACAACGATAAAAGTTGTGAAAATAACCATAACTTACCTCTTTTGATGTGTGTGAGATCTAAGCGGCTGTGTGGCATGTAGTAATGAAACAACTCTGTGAAATAGATGCTGGTCTGGTTTGAATAGTCAGGTGTTAGAAATTATACTCGCCAAGGTCCCCCTTTATATCGCAATACATATGGTTTTTAACATTTCCTGACACACTTTCAGCTCATTCCACTGGGTTCAGAAGACGAAGCTGAACCCACTATCCTTCCTCCCACAAAGCGAGGCCATCACGCCTGACACCTGCCCAGGAAGCGCTTAAAACAATTACAACTCCCTGAAAAGCTGAAAATGTTCCCTGCCAAGAAGAGAAGAGCGGTATAAAAGCATAGCTTCTTTTCTTAGATTAAAACCCTAAATTAAATCAAGTGTGCCATCAATGTGAACTGGAGAGAGAGAACGGGGGAGGAGGTTGTGAGGGGGGAGGCTAATGGCAGGCTCCTCATTCTTTTATTTTATTAATTCCCTCCTCTCGCTCCTTGCTTCCATCTCATATTGTAACAGCTTCTCTGACTCATCGGCAGTAGAGGAGGAACGAGAGCACCCGAGAGTGGAGCAGTGGGGGTGGGCACGGTGCCCACCTGAGGCAGAGTGAGTCACGACACACCGCAGGTCCCATTCATCAGGATGTAGCGCTGGCACTAGGCTGCACTTTGCCTCTGTCCATCACAGCCAGCCTCGGCAGATGTGTTGAATTCATCTGCTTCATCGCTGGAGTAGTGTCATTGTTGATCCGGCTGCTTTGCATTCAGCCAAAGAAAAGACTCCAGTACAGCTGGCAGGGTAACAATAGTGGCAATGCATTTCGTGCATTTAAAAAAAAGCCAACATCTATTCACTTTGAATAAAAAAACATCTCTTATTACAAGACCAGATAATTCCCCATTTCATTCAATATTGCATAAACTGTTCTATTCAAAATTTATTCTTTAAAGCTTTTCTGAAGCTATTATGCTCTTGAAGCTCCTATCGTGCATATTCCATACCCGGGATGAGAATTTGCTACAAAATGGGGCAAATGAATTGATCAAATCTGCTAAAATGAGTTGACAAATGTAACTTCTAATCAAGAATGGCTCGGTTAACAAGGTTCTTGTATTTCTCTTTTGTTGTTCTTTAAAATTAGATAAGAAATCATTTAAACTTTTAATTGTAATTAACTTTTTTTATATATATATATATATATATATATATAAAGTAATTCCCATGACAATTTCTTTGTCGTATCTAGAATTTTTCTTGGTCATGTCTCTTCTACTAACTTTCCAGGAAAAGTGCCACAATTAAAGTGAACATTTTGTTTCAAATTCTGCAGGTAAAGTTAGTAAAAAAAAAAAAAAAGTTGCTGTCTTGGGAGCAAATACTTTGTAGAAGAGCATTGCAAGTTTTTAAAGACGTATTGTGGTTAGAAGGTGCACACTCCACACTATGTTACATGTAAAACAATTTTTATCATCAAATACGGTTAGTGTGAACCCTTTACTGTTGTAAAGATTATGTAAATCTTAGATAAATTGGCTTGTAAATAAAAAAAAAATAGCTGAAAACAATTATTGGAAGAATCAAACAACAACCAATTAAACAAAGTAAAAAACTTACTCTAAACTTTAAAAAATATAAGTCTTTAGTTGCAAACTTCTATTGAGTTGTATTGTCTTCATGCACTAAGCAACCAAACGCATGGCATGCTTGATCATTTTGAAAGGTTTAGTTAAAAACGTTGGATCAAGCATTTCGCACAAATTGAAGAATTGAAACGTTTCCGGTTTGAAATGCAAGAAATTTCTACCTATCGATCCTTCGACAGTGGACAATTGAGCACATTCTTTACATCCTGGAGTTTAACATACACAACAAACTGTCATCTGCACGTCAGTGATAAGAGATGTTAAAAGTACTCAAAATGTTCTTAGAAGGAATCAGAAATAAAAGGGTAAATAAGATAAGAGCTTCTAACCATCATCATTCATTTGTACCCATTTCTGCATCTCAAGATCTGTAAAAGGTTTTTTCCTCTATAGATTCTGTATTTGTTTACTGAAGTTTCCAGCCTGCAGCCAAACGTCTGATGTGATGTACAAGCAAATGTGCTTTTAGTGTTCCATCTGTGGTCAGAGTTGTGATGCAAGCCATGCTTGGATATGCAAATTACTGATAAGACCCAGAGTGGAAATTAAACCTGTGCATATGTGTTTAGGTTCATAATGACTGAGACTTAACATATTGTTCATAGATTTCAGAGAGAAGTGTTGTGGTAAGAACGCCTCTGGTTTTATGCGTAAATACAGTCTGGGGCAATAATTAACGCTCCTTTATTTAATGCCTTCATTTCTATGGACTTTCTGTGGTTAATTATGATATATCGTGAAGCAACCAGTTTTTAGTTTATAATGTGAAAGGAATAGTTATAGAAGAATCTCATTGGCACTGAAACTTTTATTAGAGTTAGTAAAGAGCTGAGATTTTTACTGACTCAGATACAACTCTTACTTTTCAGACCTACAAACAAAAATGTGTATACACAGTCAGTTCTGAATGGATACAATGTTCTTCTACACTGTAAACATTCAAATCCTACTTTCAGTTTGCTCATAAAGCATAAAATCTCTTGGTGAAAAATGGAAGCTGAATAAGAAAAGTTTGCAGAAAGATGTGGCTGTGTGACTGATTGTGTTTAACTCAATATTGGACAAAAGCTCTTCGCACTAGATTAGCTTGACATTGGGACATTCTGCAATTTGTGATAAAAGCCAAAGCTGTCTGGGGGTTTTCTACGCAAATTTGTCATTTGGACCTTTCTGAAAAAGTAAATATTCAAACTGGTGTTTCTGTAAGCCTTAGTTTTCTACTTTTAATTACGTATAATTAAACTAATTGTTGGATTTTTTTACTGCCTATTATCAGAACTAAATGATCTACCCAATATATCATTACATCTAACTCTAATTTATTATTATTTTTTAAATCTATGAAAATTAGCAAACATTAGCAAAATAAAGACTCCAGGACAGCATAAACTATTGAGAAAAACCAAAGTATTTTTGGAAACATTAGCTATTTTAAAATGTTTTGTTGGGTCAAGAGGGTTGGAAATGCAGAAACATGAAATGACTTATTTTTTGTTTTGCTTGTACACATATGCAAAGTAATAAATCTAAAAGAAATATCGATTAAAAAGTAAAATGTGGAAGTTTATTTTGGCTGCAAAGGAGTTTCTAAAAACGCAGACATTGTGATAATTTCGGAATCCCTAAAAAATTTAATTCTTTTTGTTATGTTTTTTAATCCAATGAATGGGCAAAAGTTTTTACTTTTTTTACTTTCAATGGGCGTACATGCTTTCGAACGAACTGGAAACCGAAAATGAACTTCTATTCACTTCCGGTTTCATGTGACTCGAATAATCTCGTTTTCTAACGTTTTGTAACGGAGTTGCCGTGTACTTTTTCGGCCGCTACGTCCTGTAAAGAATTATTGACATAAATAAATGTTTTCGCGTGATAAAAACGTCAAATTTAAAATAAGATTTTAGTCCTTTTAAAAAACATATATACACATTAATATTTTGTTCACCTTTTGGAGGTGACTTGAATGATCTCCATGTGCTGGTTGAAGAACATTCCTGAGATGGCACTGATAGAAACCTTGTTTTTCTGTCCTAAGCTGTTAAATTCTTTGCAGACTGGTGGGAAGAAAAAGGCCAGAAGCACGTAGATTTAATCTTTCTTATCCCCTTACATAATTCGATAACAGTAGTTTATTTAAATAAAATATTAGTCCTGTGATGTTACAGTGAGTATAAGTTTTCAGTTGTATTGATCAGGCTGGCAGTCAAATTCCATTAATGTAAATAAAAAAGTTTGTTCTGGAAATCTGACAATTTTTACTTGATTTATTTGGATTTTTATTGTTCAATGTCCTTGTGTTACGCCTGGTGTTAACTAGTTTTTATTTTCTTGTATGGTGGATGTTTAATGTAGGTCACATATTTCTCATAATCATAAAAGGATTTTTACTGAATCACTTAGTAGAAAGATTGAGGTCCACATTCCTCAATGAGCTCCAAAACCCTCAGGGGATTTGTCATATAAGTCCATGGATGAACATCACACATCTTACAGAGCTTCGTACATCACAGTTCTCATAAAGCTTTCATTTAAAGCTGCTGAATTAGGCCTCTGTCTTCTTTGTTTTCTCCTTTGCTCCTTCAACTTCATACCCACACCCTCATTGAAGATGACATTGTTGTCTAATAAGGCCACTGTACTGTAAAAGAGAAGAAAATGAGCAGACTGTTTTGCTTGAGCTCTTCCGGAACCCAATATCCCTGAACAGCACATCCTCTTCCATAGCCCCATCTTCCATCTTCTTTGTGCTGGTGTCTGGTGGACCTCACTCACTTTAATCTTGTAAAAGTGGATTTCTGATCTAGAGAGTAAAGAGGGCTTTTAAGTGGATGGTATTGAGGTTGGTATAGAGTTTATGATGGGTGAGAGGCAGGGGGTAGAGTAATGCGACGGCTATCAGGCAGGTGTTTCCAGTAATAGCTTCTTCACCCTCCTTCCCCATCAGCTACTAATGAGCCAATATAGGCACCCAGTAGTGGGTTTATGATGTTGTGGTAAAAATGAGAGATGGGCACAAAAGAGAGGAAAAAAACTGCCGGTTCGTTGGACGGCACAATGCAGCAGGTCACTTACTGATATCGATCTGCATCCCAATCTATCTCAATTTGCCTCTTATGTAGTCGCACCCAATTATGTTGTGATAGCACCACGTTTCAGCTGAGGAATCTCCTTGATGAACTCGCAGAGAGATCTCACACACAAGTGGGGATAGTCTTCAGCTACACAGGAACTGACATTTTGTGTTTTATGTGCACAATCCTCCTCTCTCTGTCAAAACGCCTGAAATCCCCAGAGTAAGTGTGCTGTCTTTCTTACATCTCCATTTGTGGCGAAAATGAATGAGTTCTCATCTGTATCCCCTGTCTCCCACCAGCTGAGCACTGCTTTCTGGATGGTACAAATGTAGAAACACACAAACTAATAAAATGTTGAAAGTTGTGTGATTGTCTCCTATCGCTGGGCTGGGGGATAAGGTGATTGGAGGTACAGTAGGTGCATGTGCAACTCTTTATATCTGCATAAATTCCATCCAGATTAATCTTCTGTGTTTAAAAAAACATGAAAGGAGTTTCATGTCAATATTGCCTGGAGTTATTCCAGCAGAAACGATACACAAAATAAATTATGGTCCAAAATACAAATGTTACATTTAATATTTCCATGACTGCTCAAAGGAGGTACGGACATGCATTAAAAAAATGATTGCACTCATTCATGTTCATTTTATTATTTTAAAGTTTAACCATTTTTGGAACACAATCAAAGGGGCTTGCAGTTTAATATGTTAAATTTTTAAACTGTTGTACTTGATAACTGTGTTTGAGATCCAGACGTGGGCCTTTGTCGTTCATCATTACATGCCCTGGTTATTTAATAAGGAGCAGTCATATAACCTGTCACAACTCCAGTATGCACATGATACACAGTTTTACATCTGACTGAGAGGATATGGACCGGTGGATTCCCCGTGGATTCACTGTGTCACTGCATCCAGCAGATCTATAAGTAGATGAGGAACAAATTTCTCCAGCTAAGCACAGACAACACTGATATCATCCTCGGCTCACTTGAAGTCTCTTTCCCTAAAACCTAGAAGTCAATGTAAAATCTATGGGTGATATTGAATAATATTGGATTTGATTGTCACCAGTAACATTAAACCTATAACATCAATCTTATTATCTTACAAACATTACTAGAATTAGAGAAAAAAAAATCTGACCTAGGAAGATTTATTCATGCCTTTGTCTCCGTTAGCTTAAACTATGGTAGTGTTTTTCAACCCTTTTTGTACATTCTCCCCACCCCCAAAAAATTCTTAAGGCACATCACCAACCAAAAATGTTAAAAATTGTTCTCCACAGCTACCTACATGAACAAAATAGCAATTCTCACCAAAGTGTTTTGAGTAAGAATCAAATCAACACATCAAAATCTATTTTGTCATCTTTTATGATTTGTCTTTTAAATAAAAAGGGCAGTTACTTTTTTCTCTTGAATGTCTGGCAGAAAATATAAGATTTCATTAGAATCTACATTTTTTCTGTTTTAAAACCAACCTAGATGTTCTCTTAATCTCTCAAAAACCTGAAAATACAATTCACTACGTGGGGTAGTTTTTGGGTGGGATGCACAGCAGCATCTAACAAAAAAGCAGAAAAGAGTGGGTTTCTATGATAACAGTGCACAACCTATTGCAGGACAGCCCTTGCCTTTTTCTGAATAAAATGACAAATATGTTTTAGACCATTTTGGTACACAAGCACCCCAAGATCAACTAAAACAGTCTTTGGAAGCTACCAGTGGATCATGAACACCATATGAGGAGGAATAGAATAATTTCCCACGGCACACCTGACGATCTCTTATGGCACACTAGTGTGCGGTGGAACGCTGGTTGAAAAACACTGGATTATTGTAATGGTTTGACGTCTGGACTCTATGAACCATTTGTTAGACAGTAAAGACTTTTAAATAGCACTGTGTACTAGTCTCTTTATGGCTTATGACCAAACTACATCTGTGACTCTGAAAAGACATCAGGAACAGGTGTTTTATTGTTTCCCATAGTACGTACTAACCTCGGAAAAGCAGCTAAAATCTGGCACAGTTTTTCCAACTGTGAGAAAGGCATCAATTTTAGACTAAAACTTTATTTCAGCTACTGTGTTTTGGCTGCTTTTAGAATGAATTGTGCTTTACTTTTAAACTTGATTGATTTCACCAAAAGCCTCTTTTTTAAATCTATATAAACTGAATTTAGTTTACCTTTTTAAGATTCATCTGGAAAGTAAGATTTAGATGCTTTCTAACTTTGGGGTGGGACTATGAAGTTGTCTCTTGCATAAAGCACAACTTACCTCAAGCTTTTCAAAGAAGTTTTTTTCTGTGAAATTAAAAACTACTTTGAGTTAGTATGCACTGTGTTGCTACTTATTCGAATAATGAATATTGAATATTTTACTATATTCATCCCTCACCGGGGAAATTTGTGTGCTCCACTCCAACACCACAGCAGGCTGCCCACGATGGCGCCAATGGTGGGAGAAACAGGGGGTAAGGTGTCTTCTCCAAGGACCCTAGACATGCACCCAGTGGTATGCTAACCTGCGAACTTCCGGTACGTAGGCGAACGCTTTAACCACTGAGCCACCCCTCCCCAAATTTTGAATATGTACAATATTGAAGCAAATTGTACATATAATAATGGCAATGCGTTCCTGCTACCTTTGTTTAGAATGAATTTTAAGACATTCCTGTTTTGTTAAATGAGATTTGAAGACTGTTTGCTTATTGTCCTGAAGTCAAATTGTGTATTTGAGATCTAACAACATGTGAAGTCACAGACCTGTGACTGGATAATTGTTGCCTTATTGCTAGAATTGTTGCCTTTAAATGTGGGCAGTGTGTGAATAAAATGAAGTTAATATTATCAAAAAAGTAGAGACACAAACCAATTCTAAAGTTTTAAAATTGTGCTTTTTGTTTCTGATTTACTTTTAACACCGTGAAAGTTAAGTATTATTGCCTCATAAATTTTTCCTTCTTTCATCCAGATGTGCTTAAGATGTTAACTGCCATTGGTTTATTTTAAATTTGAAACATTTACGTTTTTTAAAAAAAGATTTTACAACTTTCAAAAACCACCACCACTTAAAGGAAAAAGCCCTGGGGGTAAAATTAATATATCCATCATTTGGATCATCTGGGACTAATATGTGACACAGTTTGGAGGGCCAGAGTTTCTATAAACCCATTGAAGGGTTGACCCCTAACTTGTGACAGTCTGTAAAAGTCAGGGGTTGGAAAGTGTGTGTTCAGAGTGCGGATTTAGACATCTTGAGGTGGGTTTTATTATGAATACAGATTGAGCACCTTTTTTAAAAGAATAGTGGTAAGATCTTCAGATACTTAAACTTACCCCTCTTGAGGCTGGACCCTGTACCTGACCTGCAATGGGAATTCCAATATTTTCCAGTTGAGGATCATGGTTTCAAATGAAGGTAGCCTGGGGAAGTAATTCCCATCTGGCTGCTACCGATGCCATGCGGTCCAGTGAGAATTGGAGAAATTGCTACATTTTTGTGAAACACTGTTTTCTATAAATCATCTAAACACACGCTATCAGAATGTTTTATTTCATCTTCAAACCACTTGTCCCTAACAGGGTCACGGGGAGTGTCGAAACTTATCCCAGCTTATTTCAGTCAAGAGGCAGGGTACACCCCAAAAAAGTTGCCAGTTTGCTGCTGGGCTACACACTTCATACCTATCCATACATGCATCCTTTAGGGCGATTTCATAGCGGCCAATTAGAATGTGACTTTTATTTCTTTTTCTTCTGCTAAGCTCATTTTACTTGTTTACTCTTAAAAAAATTTCTCAATTTAGTTGCTTTTTAAAATGTGTCATAAATAGTGTGTGAGAGGGGTAATGTTTTTTCAGACTGCACGTAATTCAGAGATACTCCAAAAGTGTGTTTGTAGTGCCTACACATAATCTGAGGATGTAATTAAAGGTAAACAAAGCAAGAGTGGTTGGACATTTCTAACCACTATAAGGCAATTAAATGCCTTATTGTCTTGGTTTTTCAGATCAGATGAGTTAACTCGAGGTCCAAATCTCTCTTTCTAAATGTTCTCCAACTACCTCATTGTCAGGTCATTTTAATATTTTCTTTGATTGTGAAAATATGATCACTATGTTCCATAACAGTTCATTCTATTGGAGTAAAACGGACCTCCATGTCTATTATTAAGTCACTAACCCTGACATTTGACCTTGTGGGTAAAACACTTTAGAAGGTCTATTGAATAAAAACAAAAAGTTGAGTCAACAATTCTGCAAGGACTGGAAAAAATTCCTTGTGTGTGGTTTCTTGGCTGCACAACTCCAGACAGGTTTTGGCTTTACAGTTTAATTAAGAATTGTTTAGCCTAAAAAGTGTTGAGAGTAGATTTCCAGTTTGTTAGCGGAGCATTTCCAAGTTGTAACTCATGTCGCTCATCAGTCTTTGGAAATATTTGTCTAAACTTGCAAACATTGATTTAACTCTCTTAAGCTAATTGTGTTTCTTTCAACTTTATTATTTCCCAGTTGAACAAAAAGATCAGAATGTGAATCACAAATGAGGACCAGTGTATTTTTCTATTTATTCACATTCATATTCATGTGTGTTTGTGAGAACGTTGAGTGATGGGTACAATCAGTGATATCACTGCTACTTCTGTCTGAATTCGATAAACACTTGAGCTTTGCAGCACAATACCCACAGCGTTGTAGAAATAAACATCCTGCTCACGAACCATCACCTCTGATTTCAGCACAAAGATGTTTAACACTGTTGATTTGACGCTTCACCATTTCATACACAATAGGAGGCCGCTTCAAGTGATTCAATCAGGCTTTGCTCTCACTAATATCACCAAGGAAATATAAGTATTTACACTATGGTATTAAAAATACAGCTTCAAAATCTATCTTTGCATAAAGAAAAAAAATAAATAGGGGTTGTTAAATCTGGACAGTGCCCAGGTGGGCCTCTTCCATTTCTGTGTTCAGACTTTAGGCTAGTGAGACATATGGTTTACAAGGCTCCTCTTAACCTTGAGATCAAACCAGCAGATCACTGCTTTAGACCAGATGTGCCAGAAATCACCACAAATCTATTTATTGTTCACATTCAACCCTTAAATAGCATGTGTTAGATCATTTACTTTGCATGTCTATCTGTGTTTATTTGTTCATTCTTTTTCTGGCTGATGAAGTTATTGGACTTTATTGTGTGTTTCTCAACAACTCCATAATACTTGTTTTAAACAGTTAGGAAAGAAGATGAACTCATCGTTGTAACATTTAAAGAATTTCTAAAGCCATAGAGTACTTGAAATCTAAACATTGTTGTACATACTTTTCAGATTGTCCGTGCAATGTTGCATCTCATTTGAGAAGACTCGGTGTGCCCTGTGATTAAAATATAGTCTCAACAAGACCTTCCATTCCCAATGCTTGAAAAAAAATATTTTAATGTTTCCAAAACAGAAATTTTATTCTCGGGTTTCTTTTTTGCACTGATGGTCACAAAAAATAAGATAAATTAAATGGATAAATAAATACACACCTAGTGCTGCAATGGTCACTATAGCACTGGGCGTTGGTGCTCCATTCATCATATATTTTTTTCTAATTGTCTTTGGCGTCAAAGACAACTAGCACCACTTGGCTTACTAGGTTTACAATCTTTAAATTGATGATTGGTACAGGAGAAAAATACATTGAGAAGAAATAAATTTTCTCAGTCTGTCACTGTTGACCGGTTACATGTCTCCAACTCTACATTTAATACCTTTCTCTCTTCCAAATGGACTAGTTGAATTTGTTGCGGTTGTGCTTGTTGCCATGTGTTTGAAACCTTTCAAATTAAGTTGCCGTTGTCTGGTTAGTCTGTTTTGCTTATGAAAATAGAAAGCAATTGGATAACAATAGAAGTTGAGCTAAGACTCACCTTCCCATTGTTAATAAGTTACGTAACCATTCAAAAACCAGTTTGTTTGTATGTTTGTTGGGGTCAGTTCCTACTTAAAGATTGGTAAACTCAGGTTGGTATTTGGGCCTTCTCTTAGGTTTCTTCTATCAGATTGAAAATGATTTCCGGATGGAAGACGAAACGTCTAGATCGTCAAATACACTGTCCAGAAGATAACTTTGAAGCCTTTTCGTTGACTTTCAAATTAAGGATGTACAGATGACGTTCAAGGAGTACAAAAGCTTGTTTTGTGCTGTAATCACCTAGAGTCAATACCGCCTTTTCGTAGCCTTTTAATGACCTAATGGGAAGATCAAACCAAACATATGAGAACTGAGGCCCGCATAAAGAAAGCAAGGTGTTGGGGTTGAACTTTCAGGTTTGCATAAACGTGCCCAGAATATAAAGAGTTGAAAATTTCAGGATATTTTTCTTGGTATTCGGTGAAGCCATAGAGGATTATCTTATGGCAGTAACGCCTGTTATGAAATAAGTGATACATCAAGTTTTGAGTTTCAATCCAAAACATGAGTGGCGGTACAGTGTTGTGCGGTGAGAATAAACTTTGCAGCATGTCAGTCTTTGGTGTAATAAATTGTGGAAAATTTAAACTGCAGCTTCGAATGCTGAACATGTGTTCGGCATCACATCACTCTTAATGATTTATGATGGCTCTCTGAGTGACAAAGTCAGGCAAAAACCCTGGGTGGTTATGAAAAGTGAAGAGTGACCCTTACACACACCAGATGAGCTCTTAAACCTCCCTACAAAATTGCTTTTAAAACCCTCAGTTAGTCATTGGCTAAATCTCAGAAGGTATTGAAGTATTTGTTGACGATTGCCTGCATCGGCTTATTTCACTAGTCTTCATCAAAAAGAAATCGCTTTGCAATAGCTTTCTGGTGAAGGACTGACACAATGAAAACACATTAACTTCAACCTCTTCTAACATAAAGAATATGGAAGAAACCGGTCAAGGTTAATGTTGCCATTAACCCTGACTGGTTCCTGCTCTGATGGTATCTTCATGTATGTTTGTCCCTTGTGAGTCAGTGCCCTACTATTGTTGATTTTTGGCATCAAGGGTGGTTTTGGTTTAGCCCATCAAAAAAAAACATGTCTCCCAAAAATGAGATGTAACTTAATCATTTCAAGTGTTTTTTTTCAATCTTGTGTGTATTAGTAATCGTCATAGCAACAATAACCTTGATTGGTTTATTTTAGAATTTGTCTCGTATGAACATCTCCAGGCCATGCGATAATTAGAAATTAGCACATCGGCATATGGGAAGCATCAACTCTTTCCATTTTGTCACTTCCTTCCTTTTTTGCTTTCTCTGCCATGATAGGGAACCTGTGTCCATTCCTCAATGCTCTTTCCCATCAGAAAGGTCAAATTAGGTGATTTAAAAGGTTGCCTTTGGGCCAATCCTAATGCAACAAGATATGGCTTGCAAAGAGATAGGGACTACCTTTATTTGTAGTTTCAAGGAAGGAGAGGCTCAGAGGTAATGACTTGTTTACATTGTTTGCATAGTGCTGATCTTTTGATTCATGAAATTGGCCCCTGACTCAATAGATCCACGCATCAATCAGCACTCTGATTGATTTAGGTAAACATATTAATAGTTTTTCACTTTTGCTCTCTTTACTGAACTCCAAAAGTCAAATAAAATTGACAACCATGAGAAAAAAAATCCTGCTAAAGGTAGAGTTACCAACATAGAAAAACAGTGATTAGTTAAATAAGCATCATGAAAAGGCGGCCACGCAACACAGACTTACAACGGTTGTGCACGGTTCTTTTTCCATCAGGAGAGGAAATGACTCGTTGTAATTACAAGAGCTCCCAGAAGATTTTCAGTAGCAAAGGATCTCTTTCAGTAATTTATCCAGACTGCACGTGTGGCTCATTTTATTCATCAGTGGTTCGAGATAAGGTCTGCCATTAAGTTTTAAGATGAGAGCTACCATTTCTAAAAGTTTGAGACACACTGGGATCTCACCGTGAATGTTTTTAGCGTCAACTCACATTTAAAAGCAAATAATTAAGTTTCAGAAGAAATATCACATTTAAATTAATTCTAAACTTTACTAACTGTAATAAATTGGACGGTTACATCAAAGGAATCCACTTTCTTTGTAGATTGCATTAACAATTACACCCACTCCCACCCAATAAACCCCAGAGGCTAATACAGTTTGCCATTAATGAAAAAAAACAACTTAAATTTCTCTCCTCTGTAAATTATGTTGTTTGCTCAGTTGGACCAGGTTAAGACAAACAGTTTTGATTATCAAATGGAGCTCAATTGTTTTGTTCTTGAAAATTGCAAGAACAATTTTCAGTCAATTTGGATATTAATCAAGGCCATGTTTTACTGACGTTAACGAGATTTATTTTTGTCTTGGGGCTTTGCTTGTTGTACCGATGTTGGCATAAATTCCTTCTTAAAAGTCTCTGTTTGCATGGTTGATTGGTATTAACAGTTGCAGCATTTTTATTACACTTATATGCAAATACGGTGGTAGAGGCTGCCAGAGCTGCCGGCTGATTTAAGGAGAAAGACAGGTTACACCCCGAAAAGGTCGCCAGTCTGTCGCAGGGCCACACACACCCACAACCATCCACACACACTCATTCCTAAGGAGGGGGGAGGCAATTTCGTGGCGGCCAATCAACCTAACAGGCATATTTTTGAAGAGCGGGAGCAAACCAGAGTACTCAGATGAAATCCCACAGAGAGAACATGCAAACTCCACACAGAAAAGCCAGTGTTCCAAACCTCGTCCCAGCTGGGGCTTGCACCCCGACCTTCTTGCTGTGAGGCCATTGTGCACCACCTTGCTGCCACAAATAAACTGAATGCATTCCATTACCATATATGCAAATAAAAATACATTTATTGAGTTTGAAAAAATACTCAAAATATATTTGTTGATGGAAAGTCCTGGAATACAGTTTACTGAAATAGGTACATTATTCATCAGTGCACTCATTTCCATTATGAGCTGTAGGAGATGTCTTCTTTCAGCAATGGAGCGGCTACGTATGAAGTAAAATTGCAGTTGGAGATTTTACAAAAGGGCTGTGGGTTCCACTTTTCCAAATGACACACTCAACTTTTGCTGAGCTGTGTGAGAGGAGCCATGCGGTGTCCGGTCTATAGTCGCATGACTCATTTAAAGTGTTTCCATCAGTTTTTAAAAAAAATTGCCTGAAAAACCTGCTCATCTGGATGCAGTAATTTTTGTTAAATTTAGTTTTGTTTTTTCAAAATCCGTTTTCTATTAGACAAATGTATAAAATCTGTGTAAATTAGACCAACTGACAAATCTAAGTATTCTAAATTGAATAAGAAGCACAACCAGTTGTGTTTTGTTTTATTTGATTTATTTCAGTGTCTGAGTAAAATCCCAGAAAAAAATAGTCTTAATATCTGATAACAAAATGTAGTTTAAAAAACTTGTCGAACCAGCCTAATTTGAAGTATTTGATGTGAAAAGAGTATTTCTTTTTGTCCATAAGACTTTCTTTGCCATGATGTTGGCAATCATTTTTTTATGTCCTATTTCTACCCACTGGGGGGAACAAAGCAAACAGCCAGAATAGCTCTGCCACCCAAAACGGTTTGTACGACTTAAATTACAATCTGCCTGTGTCATTAACTCATTGTCGCTGGAACTGAATTATGGGAGTTTTAGTTGCAACTGCCTTGGTGGTCTTTTACTCCTGTAATTGCAGCTTCCTTCATCACCCCTACCTCCACCCATTCCTTCTACCTTTGCTTGTTTTGCAATGATATTGCTTTAACAATTAAGATTTTCTGCCAAAAATGCCACGACTTGGCCGACAATAAGTAGTTTGAATGAAAAATGAAAGGAGTCTGTGCAGTGTTTGGTGTTACCTCTCTTTGCAAGTATTTGTCATTTTACTATCACGCTTGTACCACCACTTTGGAGTTGAAAGGACATCTCTTAAAGTCAGACTAAACATTAATTAGAGTTTGCTTCATTACAGTACCAAGTGAGGCCACTCCTGTCATTAGACCGAGCGCTGCTCCAATGCAACCACAGAAGCTGGCTCAGCTCAAGCACACGTCTTAATAGCTCTCTCAGAGTGGCTCCTGGCTGAGCCGATAGCCTCATTATAAAGGTCTGCATTATAAAATACAGCATGCAGTGCATATCATCAAAAAACATCATGTGGTGTTGCACAGTCTTGGTACACCATGACGTACTGCAAAAACATTTCCTTCAGGTTACAACTTTTAAGAAGAGTCAAGGCATGAGAGCTTAGCTGTGGTGTCCGTCCAGAAGTCCACTCACGGGGTTTCTACTTCTACACGCATGTACTTACTCCCCTCTTCTCAGTTTTCCATCTCCCAAGTGTTTTTACCTTCATGCTCAGTTGCAAGATGTAGAGTTTTATCTGATGATCCTGTTTTGGTGAAGGGGACAGCTGGCCTCCGTCACAACCCCGTTATCACCTTTTCCCCCTCAGTGCTTCACAGCAGGCTTGAGCCTTTCTAGACAGAAGCTGAACACATGCCAGGCTGTAGACTGACAAACAGGTACCGCCTGTGTAAAACACAGTTCATGTTGTACTCTGACTATGTAAAGTCGTGTAGCTCAGTCCTCAATTCCACCTCCCTTTTCGTTGGGTTAATCCACAAGAAGGCTTAACCCATCAAACCAGCTCATAAATAAGTTCTCCTGTGGATTACTGCAGCTATAAAAGACACATGAGTTTGTTAAAAACAGAACATCTATACGTGATTTATACTTGATATTTATATTTGAAATAAAAAGCCAACAAGGTAAAGTGTTTCAGCTTTAGACTGCACACCGCCTTTACATGTTTCCATGTGACCCATCTAGTGCAAAGATCTGTAGGAAGCTGTGAAACCTGTAAAAAATGAGCAATCACACTGTTTTCTATACTAGCATTTGCACACTGAATAGAAATTCTGGAGATATAATTTTACATTTTTTTTTCTGTGAGATCTCAGTTTTTTCTTTTACCCAAATAATATATATGTATGTAATGTATATATTTCCATTTAAAAGTGAAATAGTTCATAAAAAATGTGTTAAGTCAATTTTTCAACTAAAATAAGTGGTGAATCGGATCAGTGCGGCGTCTGCAAAAATCAGGAGACTGGATCAGTCTGTCATGGTGAAGTAAGAACTGAGCTGAAAAGCAAAGCTCTTGATTTACCAGTTGATCTACGTTCCTACATTCACGTTTGGTCACCAGCTGAGGGTGGTGACTGATAGAACGAGATCGCAGATACAACCAGACGTAATGAGCTTCCTCTGCAGGGTAGCTGGGCTTTCACTCAGAGATAGAGTGAGGAGCTCTGCCCTCCAGGAAGAGCTCAGGGAGAGCCGTTGCTTATACGGGTCAAGAGAAGCCAGATGGTGTGATTCGGGCATCTGGTTAGGATACCTCCTGAATTTCTCGTTGATGAGGTGTTTTGGGCGCGTTCCATCGAGAAAAAACCCAGAGGGACACCCCAGATCCGCAACAGAGATATGTCAAACGGCTGGACAGGGAACACCTCAGGAACCTCCTGGGTGAGCTGGAGGATACAGCTGGGGTAAGAGAAGCCTCGGCTTCCCATCTGAGGCAGTTCCCGCTCAACCTGGCCCCAGAGTGGAAGACGACGGAACGGAAAAATGATAAATAAATGAAAACCATCTTGGTAAATAAAGGTATTATTACGTTGGTGCTGAACTATGATAAGTTTTAGAGTTTGAGCTGTAATGGGATTGAGTTCAACATTTTGCTTCTCAGGGATGTAAAAAGAAAAATAGATTAGTTTGGAGACTGTAGAGAAAAATAAAAGACAAACTTTAATCTTTTACCCTGCTGTTTAAATGTCACGGTCCATTTCCTTCATATAACATCAGGGGGAAAACCAATGGGTATTTTATGTTAACATGAAATTGAAAAAACCTGGGTAAATACTGTTAAAACGAGCTGAAAGTATGAGATAAGGCAGTCTTTTTGTTCGATTGTTTTTAAATTTATAGACCAGGATTAAATGGCATGTGGTCTAATTTGTCAGCAATCTCAAGAATATCAGATTTAGGGAGCTATGTTTGCAGGCTGAAGGTATGAATGTGACATAAAGCAGGTTCATGTAGTTTAAGCTTTTTACACGACTCTAACCGCTGGCTGCATGTTGGCCTGTCTGCCATTTTTATAAGGCAATTATATAAACTTAGCATTCTTAACGGGAAAGCAGTCCGTCTGTATCGTTGTTTCTACTCTCGCTCGGTCGTCTGTACAATTTATGAGAACCACAGAAACCTCCAAATACTCAATACTTCTCTTTCCCAGAACAATGTGGAAGCGTCTGACCTCATGAAATTCTTTTCAGCATGCACTTTTGATTCTTCATGCAGCAGCGGTTCAACTAAAACATTTGGAATTACTTTATCTAATCTATGTTGTGTAACTTTATAAGCATCACCAACCAAAAACTTTGACCAGCTTTATGCTACGCTTTATGCAACTATTAAAATTTATTATTCTTTATAGCGCAAATTTTTTGAATATAAAAAATTCACTCTTGATCCCAGGAGATGTTGGCCTAGTGGTAGAATTCCCCCCTTTCAACCGGGTAAACCTGGTTTGATTCCGGCTGGGCCCAAGCTGTCCCTGGGAGTACCTCAACAAAGAAAGCAAAAGATAGGGGGGAAAAAAGACAAAAAAAAATATATCTTTTTAGTGAAGTCATTTAAAAAGGGGATTTTTTTTTTTTAAATCTCCAGGTGTTTTGTCTTTAATTCCCAACATCATGACTTACATTTAACAAAAAAAAGAAAAATACTTCAATTTTGAGGAAAAAGATTTTTTTTTTTTTCTTTTTTTTCTTTTTTAACATATTTTAACAATATTTTTTTAATTAATTCTTTTAAAACTAAATTTAAGACAGCAAAAGTAAAAAAAAATCCTCTGGATAGAATTTAGTTTTAAATAATAAAAAGTTAAAAAAAAAAATCTTTCTTTTTTATTCAAAACTGGAACGTGATTAAAGACAGTTTGGTGTCAGGAACATGTCAAACAACCACAGCATGAAATTACATTGCGACATTCCCTTCGAGGAAAGTGAAATTTAAAAGGTTGTTTTTATAGTTTTTATCTGGTTTATTCAGAGGGATGGGGGACATTATGAGCCTGTAGAAGAATCTGTGAGAAATGAATTTTCTGTCATTTTTGATATATCACTTCTCTTAAACAGCTTTTGTTGGCTAACGTTATAAAATCTGTTTTTTGTCAAATGAATCTTCCTCAATCCATCAAGCATGTAAAGTTGTATCTTTAAAATTTGATTGTAGTATCTACTTAAAAAAGTAACTTAAAGTACTTAATTTTTATGAAAATTCATTGCGTGTTCATGAGGGTGATCATTCCTGTCGGAACGTAAGAGAGAGAGAAACCATATCGACCTCTTAAGTTTTCTTCTCCTCTGACAAAGGACCTGCTATCACTAAAGTGTAACTGATCCCTCTGGCTGATATTAACTGTTAAGCAAGTCAGCTTCTCGTCCACGCTGGAAGCACCACTCCTATTGATCTTATGTTTTAAGTGTTAACATAAATCCCCTTCCCATTGGTTTAAACTAGACAGCCTTTCATCCACCCGGTGATTAATCTGGACTGTCTTCTACGAAAAGAGAAGACTTGCTTCTACTGTCTGTGTCAAACTTCTTCTCTTTTTTCCGTTCACCACTCCATCTATTACTTGTTTCCTCTGCTTTTCTCTTTAAAACATTTCAGTTTCCTGCAGAACAATGACCTTTTCCTGGAAAAATTAAATTTTCTCCTACTTTGTTTTTAATCCGTTTTATCTGCTTCGTTGACTTCTCAGATGTGAAGCCAGGGTCTCCGTTGTTTGTTCTTGTGTTGCACTCAAAGTACTTTTAAAAAAATGTATTTGTTTAATTCAGAACTAGGAGTAGTTGGTGTAAAGCAAACAAGCTCTGACAGAAGTTTTCCATAAAACTTAAATGTTCCTCCTGAGGAGACTCCTTAATGGACTACAGATGAGTTTCAGTCGTGCTCTGAGTACCGGGTGGCATCATATTTGCATGTACATCCAGTTATTTGAATGGAGAATAATACCATCAGGAATATTTTCCTGTGTTTGATTATCCCGACTCCAATTGACTAATGATCTTTCAACTTCATTGTGATTGAACTGATGGAAATCTTCACGTGTGTGGTGTTTCTGAAGTGTAAAACACAATTACACACACATCATTCCGGGATGAAGTCACATGTGGAGCTTTAATGTGGAGACTTTTAATCATTTTCGTCTGGAGCCAAATTTACAACAAAAGAGTTGTTGATGGATTTATTATAGAGCACCTGAGTTTAAATAGACATGAATGTGTCAGTAATAACTTGCAAGAACTTTTGAAACCCTAGAAAAATAGGTTTTGACAATTGTAACATTATAAAAATTTTATGAGAAACGACCGGCATCATTTCTTTTCAGTCCAGCACCTGAAGATGCTACCCAGTACTCATTGAGCTCACAAGTTGCAATCTCCATTGCTACATGGGATACATGGTCAAATAGCTTGCAACAAAAACATTTATTAAGTTAAAAAGAATTAAGCAAAATCTTGTATCTTTTAAATGACTTAGTCTGATCCACAAGTGAGTTTGATCCCATCACTGTGACCTTCATATTTTTATGTATACTGTTTTTTTTTAAAAAAAGGTGGTTCGACACTAGAGTACTTCCTAGGTGGGCTTGATCACCTTTATGTTTAGGATCTAAAGACCTTAGATTAGATGACATGAAAGACACTTCCACAAAGCAGACATTTATCATCTGATGTGTTTTATCAAAGGCAGATCGGTGCGGATAGTTGCGGCGAGGACACTGCACCCATTCGTCGTGGTAAAGAAAGAGCAAAGCCGAAAAACAAAGCTCTCAATTTTCAAGTCGATCTATGTTCCCACCCTCACGTTTGGTCACCAGCAGTGGGATGTGACCGAGATAATGAGATCGCAGATACAAGCGGCCAAAATGAGCTTCCTCCGCTGAGTGGCCGGGCTCTCACTCAGAGATCGGGTAGGGAGTTCCGCCATCCGGGAGGAGCTTGGTGTCGAGCCACTCCTCCTCCAGGTTGAGAGAAGCCAGATGGGTTGGTTCAGGCATCTGGTCAGGATGCCCCCCGAGTGTCTTGCTGGTGAGGTGTTTTGGGCACGTCCCACCGGGAGGGAACCAAGAGGCAGACCCCGGACCCGCTGGAGAGACTATGTCTCACAGCTGGCTGGGGAACGACTCAGGATCCTGGGGTGAGAGAAGGCTGGGCTTCCCTTCTGAGGCTGTTGCTTTCACGACCCGGCCCCGGATAAGCGAAAGATGACTGAACGGAACAGAACGTGTTTTATCTGCAATCAGCACATACCAATCTTTCATTTCTTTTTTCAGGATCTGAAGTCGAGGTTTAATTTGTCAGGCTGTTTCATTTCCAAATACTATCCTTGTGTCTTATTCCAATAGTTTCCCTTTTTTTAATTACATTATCAAAATGCTGCTAGAAGCCAAGAAGCAGCATGCTTGCAGGTTTAACTCTAATGCTAACTAAATGTTAAGATTTGAGTTTATCTTGAACGTCAAGATTTTCTTTTAAATATGCAGATGCTGATGTAGAAAAAACAGGGTTTTTAAACGTCTTTAATTGCCATTGTTCTTTCAAAAGAAATAGTGTTTTATCACTAAATAGCAGATGTACTTCAAAGTGATGCGCAACACTTCATAAATTTTAAAAACACATTCGCACTTGTGCACCTTGTTATGTGCACTCCTGATCATAAGATTCAAACAGCTGCAGCAGTAGCGTGCACATTGCACATTTGCATATTTTTTTTTATACGTTTACATACAAATTTGATTTGTTAGGAACGGCTAGATTCATTTTCAGAGTTCAAAGTTCTAATTTAATATTCTGAATCTGTAAACAAAGAAAGTTGATTAAAAAGCATGTACGTCAGTCTTTAGGCCGATCTCATCTGCATGGAGGTCATTCTCCTGATGAAAACTCTAGAAAACCCTTCAAGTAACTAAAGAGAGCAAAGAGGGGTGGACAGAAACATGTGAAATATTCTACTATACATCACTTCCTTCCGACAAGTATACGTCACCACATGTAAAAACACCAGGATAAAAACCCCGGTGGGCTTTTTGGTTTGGTCGATCTTTCAAAAATAAGCTTTTAAGTGACAAGACAAGCAGCAGCTCCTTTAAATGAACTACTGTAGAGAATAACCAGACCAAAGAAAAAATATCCTAGATGTATATTTCTTTTTTTTCTCTGAGCCTTCTGCTCTCTGTGAAATTCACACCTCCGATACAATACACAAACCAAAGACAAATATACCCAGACCTTTTTCACACAAACACAGCTTCATTCAGAAAGGATAGAGAAGCTGGTAACACTTTGAAACAAGAAAGAATTTTGTTTCCATAATCGTCAAGTAATGAATCACTTACGGTTTAATCTGTAAATTATTACAAGATGGTTTTCTATGTTATGTTATACATCGCCGTAAGAATAATCTAGCCATTGTATGTGTTATCTAAGCTACTTTTTTTCAGTTTACTGACATCTTTGAGGTTCTGCTTCCTATTTATGAGCCATTTAAATTCAAAGATTTGTGTCTCACATCCTGAATCTTTAACGGGCTTTTGTATTTTACATGTATTATTAATTAAGCTTTTTTGCTTTGAGAATCTCATCCGAAAATGAGAAGATATTATGGTAAAAAAAACTGCTCATCTCTGATCGTAGAGGGATGTTTCTGCTTCTCAGCGTTTGCTTAAGTGTTAAATTCATATATTAACACCAGCCATTTTTAAACAGCTTTTTAATTCTAAAAATGCAGTGAAAGATTCTGCATTTCACACCTAACCCTTCGATAAATATTTTATGGTTATAAAACCATTTCACTGTGTTGCAGTTCAATAAAGTAGCAATAGATTCCGAATAAATACTTTTATTCAATTCTAAGCAACACACAAAAACATTCAAAATAACCTCCTAAAGTTTATTAATTAGAAAATGGCTATATTTTACCAACTGATCATTTAGATTCAACCCATCCTTGTGCCTCCTAAATACAATGTTGTTTTTGGCAGTGATTTGAGTCTTAGTTTTTGTCTTTGGAACAAAAATTAATTTAAGTTTTAGTCACATTTTAGTAATCTCTTTAAATTTTAGTTTTGTCAAGTTTTAGTTGGCAAAAACTCAAAAGTTTTAGTCGGCGAAGACTTAGAACATTTTAGCATAAAAGAAGTAAAGAACAACAAATATTCTTACTTTAACAATTCAAACTTTATTACTGAGAATGGTGCAAGTGATTGGTTCAAAAAAAAAAAAAAAGACAACCCTGCCTTGATTTAACTTGCACAAAACAGCAAACATTGTAAAACAAAATAAATACAAATTCTTTCGTGATTGAAGTACGTTGTAACTTATGCATACCTAAAAATGACAACCCTTAAAGACCCCATGCAAACAAAGTAAACATTGCATTGGATCTTTAAAGCAGTCATTAGTGCAACCAAACTAAGGCGGAAGTTAGCAGCGCCAACAAGCCAGTATTAGCTTGAAGTCGTAACGGACAGAATGCCGCAGCTGTGCTATTTTTATTTTTTTTTTCACAGACAGAAATGTTAAAGTCTGACATTTATCATTTCCTCATTTATTCGTCTCATTAACAGAAACTTGCAAAAGTCTCGTCACATTTTAGTTACCAAAAGCCACGTTTATATTGTTATCGGTACGTCATCGTCATAAAAAAAGCCTCGTCAACAAAATTATTTCATTGTCGTTATCGTTGACGAAAACAACACGGCTAACTATTTTTTAAATCCCAGCCTGTTATTTGATAGTTCAGCACAAGTTTTTATACAGATGTGAACAGCTGATGCATGCATTCAGATTTCTTTAGTTTATTTTTTCTTGAATTGTCCATTTTGAAAACTGCCTCCCACTTGAATTAATATTTCATACACACCAGCACACAAACAGCAAAGAAAAAGTCTTCGATTCTCAAGTGAGATCCTCAATCAGAAATAAAAATAAGAAAAAACGTCTTTTACTAAAGATGCGACCACTTTTTTTCTTGTTTATGAGACCTTTAGGGTTATTTTCAAAAGCATCATGCAGCTTCTGAGATTGCCAATTTGTTTTATTTTCTCTTCACTTATTGCTCCAATTTACTGGGAATTGAGGCCATAAAATCCTGCCCACCAACAAAATACAATATCTTTCATCACAATCCAGGAGAGTTTAGAAAGCATCATTCTTCATTTTAAAGCAAACTTGAGAAAAAAAGCTTTTACTAAAATTTGTAGTAAGAAGGCTATTTCTGAATACCATTTTGAAGATGATGGAGGATGTATTGATCAGCAAAGTGGACTGTTCATTCATCTACGAAACACCATACTAAGTGTGTGTGATCATTCACACACTGGTGCACAGTTTGTAGGTTCTCAATCCGAAAAGACTTTACAACATGACCTTACACGTTCTTAAATCTCCAAACCTCTGAGAGCAACCAAGGTGCATATCCATCCCATTAGCTCTATTAATCTGGTTTTGTACTTCTATACTTCCTTGCATGAATACTTTTCATTATCAAGCTGATTTACTGCTTGGAATTACAGCTTTCAAGATCCACTTGAATATCCCAAGGTGGAAGTTTGACTTCTGATTGAGAGCGTCTCGGAGTCATGCATGCTCGGTCTTGACATCTAGACTACAGACTAATAAGGCAGCAGATTGACTCAAGCTGCGGTGACTGGGAGCCAGTAGCTTAAGATGATGTGATCCAGGAATTAAATGTCGAGTATTTAATTTATTTGATTTAGCACTCAGGTGTTGCTGCATGAGGTCGTGCCAAGTGTAATGGTGTGTTACGTTCAGTGTAATGTGTTTTTTTTTTTTTTTTTTAGTGAAACTGTTCAGCTTTGGCTTTCTTTGTTATTCATTGTGGTAGAAAAGTAAAAGTATAAGAAGAGTTGCATGCAAAGGCCTAACCTGCTCAATGACAGATTAAACACTATCACTTTTAGAAGGTTTTTCTTCTTTCGACCTTTCCCTTCAGGGGTCGCCACAGCAAGTTAGTTTCTTCCATCTAACCCTATCTGCTACATCCTCTTCGGTCACACCAACTGTCTTCATGTCTTCCTTCACTGCATTCATGAACCTCCTCTTTGGTCCTCTCTCCTGGTGGTTCCAAACCCAGCATCCTTCTCCCGATGTACTTTCTCTCCTCTGCACATTCCCAAACCATATCAGTCTGGCCTCTCTGACTTTATCTCCAAAACCTCTAACATGTGCTGTTCTTCTGATATACTCATTTCTAATCCTGTCCATCCTGGTCACTCCCAGAGAGATCCTCAGCATCTTCATCTCTGCTACCTCCATCTCTGTTTCCTGTCTTTTCCTCAGTGCCACTGTCTCTAGACCAAACAGCATGGCGGGTCTCACCATGTTTTTTTTAAACTTTTCCTTTCATTTTAGCAGAAATACTTCTGTCACACATCACACCTGATACTTTTCTCCTCCTGTTCCAGCCTGCCTGAACACGCTTCTTCACCTCTTTTACACACTCTCCATTGCTCAGGACTGTTGATCCTAAGTACTTAAAATTTTGCACCTTCTTTATCTCTTCTCCCTGTTACCTCACTTTTCCATTTGGATCCCTCTCATTCACACACATGTACTCTGTCTTAGTCTAACTAATCTTTATTCCTTTTCTTTCTAGTGCAAACCTCCGCATCTCCAACTTCCCTCCTCTCACTACAGATTACAATGTCATCTGCAAACATCATTGTCCATGGAGATCATTTTTAGAAGGGTAATCATGAAAATGTAGCAAAGAGTCATTCCAATTCACCAGAATTTGTCAAATAAATACTTCATGTTTAGGGTATTAGAAAATTTGAGAGTTTTATAACATGTGACATTAAATCTAATGATTCTTATATTTGTTGGAAGGTCACAGAACTCATTTATAAAGACAATGTAATGGCACTTTCCCCATTGTGGGACTGATTAAGGTTTTCTTGATTGATTGCATAAACTACAAGCAGTGCTAGGATTTTTGCTAAGCTTATGCACCTTATTTACGGCATACAAATTTGATATTTACAAAAACCTCTTTAACTCAGTTAATCCAGCCTAAATATCAAATGTAAGCCAACTTGATCTCCATACATCCCAGTCATGCCTCCAACACCCAAATATGGATTAGGAAAATTAAGTGATGCATATTCAATGGGGGCTGCACGGTGGTACAGTGGTTTGCACAGTGGCCTCTATGCAAGAAGGTCGGGTTTCAGTCCCAGAGTGGGACTTAAACTTGAAGCTTGAAACACTGGTCTTTCTGTGGGAAGTTTGCATGTTTTCCACATGGATGAGTGGGTTTTCTCCAGGTACTCAGGTTTCCTCACACCCTCCAAAAACACGTCTGTAAGGTTAATTGGTCGCCATAAAATTTACCCCAGGAAGGAGTGTGTGTGAGTGGATGGTTGTATATGTGTGTGTGGCCCTGCAGTAGACTGGCGACCTGTACGGGGTGTACACTTCCTCTTGCCTGAAATCAGCCAGGATAGGCTCCAGCAGCCCTCTGACCCCATTTTGGATAAGTGGATCAGAAGTATACTCAAGTACCTTCAAATAAGCTGGTACCATCTGTTTATAACTCATGCGCATATTGAGGTGTCACCATTGTGCAGCCATGGTGGTATCTCCAACAAGTGAAAGACAGCGAAGTGGGGCATGGTCACCTAGGCCTGTAACTTCCATCATCAACCAATCACACACACCATTCAGACTAGGCAACGTCGGGGAAGTGTCTTTCCCAGGGACACAGCCACAATGCTCGTCTCACTATGACACCTGGGGCTCCAGGAGTCCTATCCAAGTACTGCCCAGGCCCAGCATGCTTAGCTTCTGAGGTCTAACGGGATCAGGCAATGACTGCTTTAAATGCTTCATTTCACTGTCCTCAATTTACTTCAAATTTTGTCCACAAGTGTTGTCTTCACCATGTCTTACGATTTGCATATGCTACTGTCTGACTTTCCATTACACAATAATCCACCTCTCCGCCACCTTCCTAGATCATTACATTTGCATGAAAGTTGTTGTATGCATGGGTTTCGGCGTAAGCACACTATATAAATGAGGCCCCTGGTGTTGTGTAGGAGAGGGAATGAGGAGGATCCAAATGCAGGTTTAACAGTTTATTAAGTGTTGAACAAAGGAATCCACAGCAGAGAGATAACGTCTTCAGGCAGTGCTGGATGGCCAAGAGGAAGGGCTGAAGGTTCCTGTGAGGAGAATAAGAAAATTAGTCTGATATCAAAATTTGACTCAGCTTAGAGGTGGTCAGTTTACCACTAGAATCGTTGAAGACCTGACAGAGACTGTGGGTGACACCAGGTCTTTTATAGCCACCGGTAAGTCTGTGCAGCTGGGAGCAATCAGCCAATCCTCTCGTTAGAAGCCATCCAGCACCTGTGAGTTTTGGGGGAGAGAAAAAAACAAACAAGCAGGCCTAAAAGGCCTCACACCACAGTACCCCCCCCTCTACGGACGCCACCTGGCGGACCACCAGGCCTGTCCGGAAAGCGGCGGTGAAAGTCCCGGACCAAGCCAGGGTCCAGGATCGCTGAACGGGGCACCCAGCACCGTTCCTCCGGGCCATAACCCTCCCAGTCCACGAGGTACTGTAGACCCCGACCTCGGCGACGAACATCCAAAAGACGGTTGACCGTGTACGCATCCGAGCCGTCGACAAGGCGAGGAGGTGGAGGGGGAGCAGAAGGAGGCTGGAGGGGACTGGTAGAAACCGGTTTGATCTGGGAGACGTGGAACACAGGATGTACCTTCATGGAAGAGGGCAGGGCGAGCTTTACCGAGACCGGGTTGACCAGCCGCAGGATCCGGAAAGGGCCAATGAAGCGGGGTGAAAGCTTGCGAGACTCTGCCCTGAGGGGAATGTTCCTGGTAGACAGAAGGACAGACTGACCAACCTGATATGCTGGGGCTGGCTGACGGTGGCGATTAGCTTGGCGCCGCGCCCGGCCGCAGGCCTGTTGGAGGGCCCTCCTAGTTTTCCTCCAGATCCGACGACACCGTCTGATATGGAGCTGCACCGAAGGGACAGCCAGCTCCTGTTCCTGATCCGGGAACAATGGGGGTTGGTAACCCAGAGAAGCCTCGAACGGGGACAATCCTGTGGAGGAACTAACTTGGGAATTATGGGCATACTCAATCCACGGGAGATGAGACGACCACGTGGACTGGGCAGAGGCCAACACGCACCGTAATGTGGATTCCAGGTGTTGGTTAGCCCGCTCCGACTGGCCGTTGGATTGGGGGTGGAAGCCAGATGACAAGCTGACGGAAGCCCCCAGCGCCTTACAGAAGGACTTCCAAACAGCTGATGTGAATTGCGGACCCCGGTCAGAGACTATGTCCAGAGGGATACCATGCAGACGGAACACATGGGTCACCATGAGCTGGGCAGTCTCCAAGGCTGAAGGGAGTTTAGGAAGAGGCACCAGATGTACAGCTTTGGAGAATCGGTCCACAATCGTGACCACAACAGTGTTACCTTCTGAGGGAGGGAGTCCGGTCACAAAGTCCAGTGCGATATGGGACCAGGGACGACTGGGAACCGGTAGGGGATGGAGCAGCCCCGCAGGAGGACGATGAGGGACCTTGCCCCGGGAACAGGCAGAACAGGCAGCGACAAAATTCCTAGTGTCTGCCTCCATCGTTGGCCACCAGAACCGCCGCTGAAGAAGCGCCATTGTACGGCGAATCCCAGGGTGACAGGACCACCGGGATGCATGTGCCCATAGGAGAACCTGGGAGCGGGCAGAGGATGGCACATACGAACGGTTAGCTGGGCCAGTACCTGGGTCCGGATCATGCTGCAGACCATCCCTTATTGCAGTCTCGATCTCCCAAGTGATTGCCCCAATGACGCAGGAGGGGGGTAGAATGGGCTCCGGCTCCGATCTGGACTGATGACAGTCATGCAGGCGGGAGAGGGCGTCAGGTTTGGTATTGCGGTTGCCCGGCCTGTAAGTGAGGGTAAAATTAAAGCGTGTAAAGAACAGCTGCCACCGGGCCTGTCGAGAGTTGAGTCTCTTAGCTGCTTGGATGTAAGCGAGGTTTTTGTGGTCTGTCCAGACCACGAATGGGTGTTCTGCGCCCTCGAGCCAGTGCCTCCATTCCTCGAGTGCCAGTTTGACTGCGAGCAGTTCTCTATTCCCCACATCGTAGTTTTGTTCAGCTGCAGAGAGACGCTTAGAGAAAAAGGCACAGGGATGGAGTTTGCCATCCTCCTGATGGTATTGGGACAGCACAGCACCCACCCCTGAATCCGAGGCGTCCACCTCCACAATAAACTGCCTCAAGGGGTCGGGCTGGACCAGAATGGGGGCCGAGGTAAACCTCTTCTTAAGCTCAGTGAATGCACCCTCTGCTTGGGGAGACCAAACGAACGGTCTGGCTGTGGAAGTAAGCTGGGTAAGGGGAAGAGCTACCTGACTGTAATTGCGAATGAAACGCCTGTAAAAATTTGCGAAACCCAGAAATTGTTGTAGTTTGCGACGGGTGTTGGGTCGAGGCCACTCAGCCACCGCGCTAACTTTTTCGGGGTCCGGGCAAACCTGCCCAGCGTGTACAATAAAACCAAGGAAGTTGACGGACTGAGAATGGAACTCGCACTTCTCAGCCTTTACAAACAGACGATTCTCAAGGAGTCGCTGGAGTACCGCACGGACATGGACGATGTGCTCCTCAACAGTGGGCGAAAAAATAAGAATGTCGTCCAGATAAACAAAGACAAAACGATTAAGGAAGTCACGGAGCACATCGTTAATGAATGCCTGGAAGACTGCGGGAGCGTTAGTTAACCCGAAAGGCATGACCAAGTATTCGAATTGGCCCAGGTGGGTGTTGAACGCCGTCTTCCACTCGTCCCCCTCCCGCATTCGGACGAGATGGTAGGCGCAACGCAGATCGAGTTTTGTAAAGACCCGGGCTCCCTGAAGTAGCTCGAACGCCGAATTAATGAGGGGCAACGGGTATTTGTTGCGAACGGTGATGTTATTAAGACCCCGATAATCGACGCACGGACGGAGGGAACCATCCTTCTTACCCACAAAAAAGGACCCCGCTGCTATGGGTGCCGAGGAAGGGCGGATAAGCCCCGACGCCAGGGACTCATTGATGTACTTCTCCATCGCCCCCCTCTCTGGAGCAGACAGATTGTACAGGCGACTGGCGGGTAAGGTTGCCCCAGGGAGGAGGTCGATGGCACAATCATATGGCCGATGAGGCGGGAGAGATTGTGCCCTCTCCTTACTGAAGACCTCTTTGAGGTCATGATACTCTGCCGGGATAGACGCAACGTCCACCGGGTCGATAGAGCCTACCGTGTCAGAAGAGACGGTTGTCACGGCAGATTGGAGGCAAGTTGCATGGCACTGATTGCTCCACCCGACGATACGCCGGTTTTGCCAGTCGACCTGTGGATTGTGCAACCTAAGCCAGGGGAAACCTAACACAAGGGATGAGCCGGGTGACGAAATAACGTTAAACGAAAGGTGCTCACGGTGATTACCCGATACCACCATCTCCAACGGGGAGGACTGGTGGGTCACCCTGGTAATAACGTGTCCATCGATCGCCGTGGCATTAATGGGTTCTCCGAGTGGTTGGGACTGGAATCCACACTGACGGAGAAAATCTGCGTCGATGAAGTTGCCGTCGGCCCCGGAATCCACCAACGCTTCGACCGGAAAAGAAGAGGAACAACCAGAGGTTAGTGTCACAAGAATCATAAGCCTAGGGGTACCATGACATCTAGTTGTGCCCACCCGTAACCCTAGGTCTACCGGTGGGCCCCGTCTTTTGGGCGACAAGGGCAAGCTGAGAGTAAGTGACTTCTCGACCCGCAATAGAGACACCTCCCTTCTTTTAGTCTAACCTCTCTTTCCTTTTTGGTTAGATGCATCTGTCCCAACTGCATTGGTTCTGTGGAAGGCTGCTCAGCCTCTTGTGGAACAGATGCAAATGCCCTAGGTGGGGGGCAGACCGAGGAAGGCTGTCGATGGCTGTGAACTGGAGCAGGGTGTAGGGCCCGGGTGGTATTTTCATATCGTTTCTCTCTTTGACGGTTGTCTAACTGTATTGCCAGGGAAATGAGTTCCTCCAATGTGGATGGGGTCCCCCTGCCAGCTAGCTCATCCTTCAGAGGATCATTCAGGGCATTTAGGAACACCCCTCTTAGTGCCTTCTGTCCCCAGCCAGCCTCTACTGCTAGGGTCCGGAATGAGATGGAGAACTCCGCCACAGATAGAGTTCCCTGGGAAAGGTGGAGTAGACGCTGGGAGGCATCTCCAGCCCGGTCCGGCACCTCGAACATGGTTCTGAATAAACTCAGAAAATCAGATGTTGAGCGATCAGCCAGGGGGGCTGCCGCGTCTTCGGCCTCGGCCCACTCCAGTGCCCTGCCCCGAAGAAGACCCACAATGTACAAATTCTTAACTTTGTCTGATTCGAAAGTCCGTGGTCTTAGAGCAAAGACATTTGAACACTGCAAGAGGAACCCACGACATTTCCCCAGGGTTCCATGGAAAGGTTCCGGGTCCGTAATATGGTGGTCCATGAGTGGGCTGGGCATAGCTGAAGGAGGTGCCGAGGCTGTGGACAGAAAAAGAGAACTTAGATTATTTACTTTGTCTGTTAAAGCCTGTAACTGTGTTTTTAATTGAGTATTTTCGTCCATAAGGGCCTTTATGGCCTGTTGTTGTTGTCCCAGGAATATTCCTTGTCGGGTCAGAATCTCTGACACTGAGGGTGATGCAGAACCCGCTGGATCCATTCTGGTCAGGTCTTCTGTTGTGTAGGAGAGGGAATGAGGAGGATCCAAATGCAGGTTTAACAGTTTATTAAGTGTTGAACAAAGGAATCCACAGCAGAGAGATAACGTCTTCAGGCAGTGCTGGATGGCCAAGAGGAAGGGCTGAAGGTTCCTGTGAGGAGAATAAGAAAATTAGTCTGATATCAAAATTTGACTCAGCTTAGAGGTGGTCAGTTTACCACTAGAATCGTTGAAGACCTGACAGAGACTGTGGGTGACACCAGGTCTTTTATAGCCACCGGTAAGTCTGTGCAGCTGGGAGCAATCAGCCAATCCTCTCGTTAGAAGCCATCCAGCACCTGTGAGTTTTGGGGGAGAGAAAAAAACAAACAAGCAGGCCTAAAAGGCCTCACACCACACCTGGTGACTGTGTGTGGCATTGAGAAAAATGAGGATGGGTCCTTCTGAGAACATAAAAGAAAGGTCAGACATCTGCCTCGGTTCACTACACACACACGCGAAACACTCTCTGACCCCACTCACCAGTGTCCATTAACCAGAGCCGTGTGATTTCATTACATCAAGCCTAATTGTGTTCACTGCATCCCAACGAGCTCTGCTTGAAACAGTTGTATTGGGCCGGCTGGAGAAAACAGAAGATGGGAACGATTGTAGGGATACGGGGCAGAGGGGATGTCAAAGCTTTTATTCACAGGCTTTTAAAAAGCTCTCTATTCCACACCAGTGCGTTTCCCCTCTTCGCATGGTTGAGAGCATGTCCGTACTGAGAAAATAACCTGCAGCCTCAAACCACAATGCCAATGTGTGGATGGCTCTAAAAAGCTCCATTACATTTTGATTTCACTAAGGCTGGAGATAAAGAGGTGAGGATATTCATCAACTGACACTGAGCAGTGTAGAATAAGTTGGATAGATTTTTTTTATCTTCTGACAGAGATATTTTTAATAGAAAAAAAAAACAGCTTACGGTTACCTATACATGTTTCATAACCTGTTTGAACAGCTTCAGTAGAAGCTGAGATAGTGGGGTTCCCCTTTTTTCTCTCTAAAAATGGAGTAAAAACACCTGGTGTGGAGTTTTATTCCTTCGTCAGTTCATCGAAGCACCCTTTTCAGATTGTCACAACAGCAGAAAACAAGAAGTCTTTTGGGGTCAGATCGTTTAACTGCTTGAATCGCATGTTAGAACATATGTTATGATATTTGGTCATAGTGAGATGTTTCATTTGCAGATTCTATTCAAAGTACAGCACAAACTTACAGAAGGTAGCATCCATACATTTTACAAGATGTTATAAATAAGTACAAAAAGGACCAGATTTGGAAGCTAAAACAAAAAAAAAAGAGAAAAATCAAAAGAAAACGTTTTTTTTCCACATACTTGCTTTTACTGCTTCTGTTCTTTCGATCAGGACCTGGATCTAAAGATAAATGAGCTGTTCAGGAGATCAGACTGGTGACTGATTTGTTTTAAAGTAGGACTCAACATCCAAACCAGTTAAAAGCACCTGGAGTTGGGCTTCGGCTTTGACAGGAGTAAAGCTAGTCTCTTGCAGTTAATATTCCTTAAACAGCTTTCGAGCTCATGATTTGCTAGTTGTCTTTTTAAAAGTGCATTAAGGCAGGTTGTAAGTTTTCTTTATTCCATGTCTTTGGTTTGTATTATATCTTAATCTTGTAAAACGTTGACAAATATAAACTTCACTAACCAAAAAAGAAGGTTTACGCTTATTCAGTAAAAACAAAGTGAACAAAATAACTGATCACTTTTACAAGAAATGGATTAAACACTAAATAATTAAGCTGCTCACCATCCAGGAGGGTGACAGCTTTGAAATGCACACTCTGACACTACAAGATTTACAAATAAAGTATATCTTGAGTGTGCCGGTACCAAACCTATAGAGCAATGGAAAGAGGAAGAAACAGAGGGAGACTTGTTTGTAGGGTGCTGGGACTCAGTTCTTTGTTCATGATGATCCAATCATGGCAGAGAAGTTGCACACAACCAGTGGGGGAGATTCATCACTCAGCAGAAGGCCTTCAAAATAACACATATTTTTGTCAGTAATTGTCAAGACAAATATTAATAATTAGAAGTTCAGTGTGCACATCATAGTTTCAGAGGATCTATCTTTGTTTTAGCTGAATTTGTATTCTTTTTCATCTAGAGCTTTTAAGCATTCAGACTACTACTCACACACTTTTACATCAGGCAGCTCCACAGTCAGACGTCTAATTCTCAGCAGACTTGCAGAATGATTGACTTCCGATGACTCAGTGGACAATGTCAGAGGATGGATGAAGGTGAAGATGAGTTTGCCCCATGCAGAGGAGAGCATCTGCTGTCTACATGCAGGAGAATACATCAGCTATGATTACGAAAGTGGATGAAGACCCCTTCAAACCACAAAGTGTTACATACATGTGCAACACATGCTGCACGAAGAAGAATAGATGTTATCAAAAAAAGCATCACTAAGCTCTGGAATAAATGAGGGGTTCGCTCCCGTAATTAGTTGAGAATTTGACTTCAGACAGTTGCAGTTTATTCCACAGTGACCTTTACCGTCCCAATTATAGATGCACAGAAACACAATTGATGATGAAAGCAAAGTTGAAATGACTAACTCGCCGTCACTGAGCTCGTCAGACAGAAATAGAGCGCTTTGTGCTTTCATCCACAGCCATTAATACACTATTTGCATTCATATCTAAGCACAGTAGATATATGAGCTAGTTAAAAAAATAATGTGTTTAAGTGATAGAGAGAGGGTAGGGTTTATAATGGACTTTTCTATTCTCCCAGACGGACCTGACGCAGGAGCCCAGGTCTCTGTTTTTGATCTTTCCCCACCTGTCTGATGCATTAACTCTCTTCTTTCAGCAGACCAGTCATAAATGACTCACATCATTTTTCATATTGAGAAGCCTCACTGAGATGCATTGTAAAAAGTCTGGCCTCGTAGCCTTCTCTAGGCAATGTGACTCTTTAGTACATTAAAGCACCCATCTTCACAGAGACTCATTTAACACCAACCGGTCACATATTACAGTTCTTGTGATGTCGCGCATTAGTGCAAAAATATGTTGCTCTTTGCAGATGATGTCAATGAAGTTTGCAAGTGAAAGTAAATTAACTTTAAACTATAAGCTTGATATTTTTTTTCTCATATTTCACTAAAGTTTTCTATTGATTTTACAAAGAACTGATGGGTCTGAAGCTTGAAGTTATCAGGGAGGTGGAGAAATGAAAAAAAATACCCCTGGCCCGGACCCCTGAAGAGTTTTTTTACGGGGTCTTCATAGAAATAAAGTCGTATTTGCAAATGTTAGGTTTTGCCATTGGAACTTGGTGTTTCGGAAATTACTTCCCAACAACCATATTTTAAGTGGTTTATTTGCACAGAAAAGGAATTTTGATTACGCAATTTAAATTGTTTTTCTTTCTAGATATGACCTGGCATATATTATTTAAATTACAAAAAAAGTCATACATCTACAGTATTTCTGATCTCAACGGTCCTTTTGGTCTATGCATTCTTAGAGTTCATGTTGCAACAAAAAATACTTCCGTTAACTTTTTTATGGCATCTTTTCAAGTTGTGCTTTGTGATATTTTTGCTATATATTTTTTTTATTGTGAAGCTTTTTATTATATATAATAACTTTATTAAGACACTTTGTTGTTAATTCGGCTTAAAGAATGAGAGGAACCGACTGCTAATCTGACAGGTAAAAAGGACAAATAGAAACCTTTTCAGACAGAACATCTCAAGCATGTGGATTTAATCTGAAAACGATCACGGCCACGTCTTGGGCGATGCGATCCAAATATCAATAAAAGTGTTACTCAGTCAATATCAGTGATGGGTTTATATCAATCTAGAGAAATTAATTCCTAAATTTGAATTGTTCTTCTATGCAAAGCTGGACTTTTGGACTCGTTACGGTTGTTGGCACATAGTAAACAGACTTGACTCCTCATCTTGTCTACTGTGTTTATATGCCTCACTGACATGTGACTTGTATGTGCAAGGCAAGCAAACTGGGTTTGTTGGTTTAGCACACCAACAACATATGAGAATTGTAAAACATGTATGAAGCTATTGTGGAAGCGTCACCTAACTCACATGACAACAAAAATTCAAAGTAAAAATGGACCGACAAAATAACCTTATCGGTCCTGCATTTCTAAAGTATTAGTGTCAGTCATTTAATCAGCTATAGCGGTCTGTAATTACTTAATATTGTATTAACACTAAAACATGTCTATATTTAGTATGCGTATGCTAATTATTCTGAATGGGTGCCAAACAATTTCCGAGATGCTCTGTATCCATGCTTGAAGTTATCGTCTTTGCCCCGAGACACTGAAAGTTTATAACTGTATATTTCATCTGCTTATACCACCGGTCTCATAAAGCAAACAACTCCTTACTTAGTTACTCTCCACTTTGCACTTAGCGTACTAATGCAGCTCTAATGACTTTCAAAGTTTAACACTGTGTCCCACAGGGTACTTACCATATTTACTGATTCAGACGAGAAGATCCATTGTTTTCTTTTAAGCAATCGCAGACATCATTAGGATGCGGTCCAGTACATTTTCTCCACTGCTGTCAATGAGGACACTAACAAATTCTTGTGAGGTTTCTAGTGGGGCTGTTTGATTATCTCATTGTAAAAAGCTGCAATTTTTCTTTCAGTTTGACATTTTGTCAATAATTTGCCACTTTGTATTTTAGCTTCTGGAAAAAAAAAAAAAGAGTCAATGATATTATATGTAGTTTAATAACAACACTTCTATAAAGTTAGTGTATGAATTCATGTAGGTTGAGAACCGACAAGCATGGCTGCATTTGCACACGTCCTGTCAGATGAGACAGATTGTCACGCAAACCTTTTGGTCTCGCTTGATTTGACCTTATTGGGTGGGTCTCCTTAGCTTGCAAATTTTCTGTTTTTGTTCTGGGAGAAAAAAAACATTGATCTGCAAATGGTGACGCTTGGATGACATCAGGAACAGTTTATCAGAACAATTGGAAATTTTATTGGATATCCCGCATGGTTCTTTTAATATTCTATTAAAGTGTACGCACTGTGCATGGTCAATGGGTACATGAGTATATGTAACGCAGTGGCCATTTGGAAATCATTAGGGTTCCATCTGTCACACAATTTATGTTTAGGAGATCTCACAAAGAGGTGAACTTCAAAAATGGTGCCGAGCAGATGTTTTCATTGACTTTGTTTAAAAGATTAACCTTTTCATGCAACAATGAACTCCATTGCACCGTGTCCTTTCCTCATTAGTTCTCATACAGTAAAAACACCAGTTTCATTCAATTGGGCTTTTCGAGGAGTTTCAGCAGGCTGATGTTTGCACTGTGGTTAGACGGCGGTCTTTAGTTACACTCAGTTTTTCTCTGCACGGCCTGAAGGGAAACGGTGAACAAGCAGGGCTCTTTGGGGATCCAGTGACTCTTTAGGAAAACATGGTGTAAAAATGGATGGGAATGCTAACTCCCGCAGACAGATGTGTTGATAAGACCTCAAAAGGAGGAGCTCTGAGACGCAAAGGAGTAAATATAACATGGGAAAAAATGGAGGAAAGAAAAACAAATTGTAAATATTCTGCCCTCTACTTGGTTTTTTGTTGCAGCTTAGTTGTATTTTCCATCAACCAATCCTTTCTAAATTAGCAGCTGTCACATCTCTAAGCTCAATAGTATTGATTAATAACCTCTTCTGGGATTTAACTTGACACACGTTGTGTCAAGTCTTCAGACAGCTACACTTGCAAATCTATGTTGTCTGTTTTAGTCAAAACGCTGAACCATTAATCACCTGCCCAACAAACACCAGCCGTTCTTACCTGATCTCTTTAAGCTGCTGTCACGCAGCATGTGGTGAACAGACGAAGACACTTAATTCTCTCCAAGTGACTTATTATAACTTCTGTCAGATGACTCGGCAGGGTTTGGTGAGGGTCCCGTTGTTTCCCAAAACGCCCACATCCTCAAAGTGTTGACTACTGCTAGCTCTGATTGATGACTGCACCTTTACTCCACTGCTCTGGGGTTCATGATCTACAGTATGTGGGTGTCCTCTAAGTGGAACTCTCATTTCCTGCATAGACACAAGGGTGTGAGTGATTCCTTTAAAAAGGACATCTTTCATTAAATCACAAAGGATTTTTTTTTTTTTTAGAAAGAATATTTTTGCTTTCACTATGTTCCCATAATGGATCTTGATGCCTTTCTGAATTTTAACCACCACTTTGTCTCCAATTAAAGAGTCAGCAATCAGTGGTTGGTCAACAAGGGGTTTTTGTTGGAGGGGGAAAAGCTTCTTTAATTCATTATAAAGTGTGTTGTGAAATGCGGTATTGCTTAAGCATGACTTTCCAGAACAACTAAAGGTATCGTGGTTGGTGTGTGGCTTCATAAAAGACAGGCATTTATCCATTAGACGTGCCACATCTATTAGACGGCCGGTTAAAATGCTTGTGAGACATTTTTATATTTCACAATGTCTGCAGGTACAGAGTGATCAATTATGTCTTGACCACATTTTGAATCAATTACTGTAAGTGCAGAAGTAGGGTTTCTGTGCGTAATGGCTTTTCTTTTATAAATAAACTTGGAGTTGAAGTTCCATTTGCGATAGATGTCTAGTTTTTAATATAAAAGAATGAATTATATATCTGGTATATTATATTATCTAGTTGTTTTTTTGGGGGGCGGGGGGGTTGCCATATGCTTCAAACCATGCTTGTTGGGAAAAAAAAAAAAGAAATACTATATCGCGATAAACAACTCTCTCAGCAAAACGTCTTAATTTTTATACCAATTGCATGTTTCTTTCTCTTTCTTCTGTCGGCATTTCCCTTCAAGGGTCACCACAGCAAGTCAGTTTCTTCCATCTAACCCTATCTGCTGCATCTTCTGCATGTCTTCCTTCACTGTATCCATGAACCTCCTCTTTGGTCTTCCTCTTAGCCCCAAATCCAGCATCCTTCTGCCGATGTACTCTCTCTCTCTCCTCTGGACATGTCCAAACCATCTCAGCCTGGCCTCTCTGACTTTATCTCCAAAACCTCTAACATATGTTGTTCCTCTCATCCTGTCCTTTACTGGTCACTCCCAGAAAGATCCCCAGCATCTTCATCTCCGCTACCTCCATCTTTGTTTCCTGTCTTTTTCTCAGTGCCACTGTCTCTAGGCCAATCAGCATGGCCGGTCTCACCACGGTTTTGTACACTTTACCTTTCATTTTGGGTGAAACTCTTCTATCACATATCACACCTGATACTTTTCTCCACCTGTTCCAGCCTGCCTGCACACGCTTCTTCGCCTCTTTTCCACACTCTCTATTGCTCTGGACTGTTGATCTTAAGTACTTAAAATCTTCCACCTCCTTTATCTCTTCTCTCTGTAACCTCACTTTTCCATTTGGATCCCTCTCATTCACACACATGTACTCTGTTTTACTCTGACTAATCTTCATTCCTCTTCTTTCTAGTGCAAATTGCCAATTACATGTTTAATTTTATAGATTAAACATGTAACATGAAACATGAAAATAGATTTGGGACCAGGTTTAGTCATACTTGCAATGGCGCGGTGGTTAGCACAATCCCCTCACAGCAAGAAAGTTGTGGTTCGAAAGTTGTGGTTCGAGCCCCGGGTGGGGTGAGACATGAATCACTGGACTCGCTTTGTAGAGTTCACATGTTTTTCCCTGTGTCCACGTAGGTTTTTTCCAGGTACTACGTTTTCCTCCCACCCTCCAAAAACATGCTGAGAAACTGACTCAAGAAATGAGTGTGTGTGTGAATGGTTGTCTGTTTCTATGTGTGGCCTCGCAACAGACAGTTTACCTGTTTAGGGTGTAACCTGCCTCTTGCCTGGGATCAGCCAGAATTGGCTCAATCTAATACCAGCACCCCGCCTCCGCTCCCGGACAAGGATAAGCGGATAAAGCAGATGAATGAAACCTTCAGGGTCCAGAGTCGAGCTCTATGGCATCAGGGAAGAGGCGCAGCATTCTCGAAAACTGCTCATCAGTCTTGCTTCCTATATTTAAAATGTATTAAGTTTCCCTTTTTTTTTTTTTGGCTTTCAAATGGTCTAATAGCAATAATTTCTATAACTTTCCGATCACATGGACATCGTTCTGAGGTTTAGAGCTATTATGTCTGTTAGGAAAACATTTCCGCTATTCGTGAAGACATTGAACTGTTCGGAGATGAATAAACACACCGTAATAACTTATTCATATTTATCTTGAAAAAAATGAATAAATGAAGTTAAAAACTAGGTCTGATCCCCAATATGATTGTCAGTGTGTAATCCTCCATCTGTGGGAGGTAAAATATGAGCGTCCTGGTTTTCAGTCTGACAGTAGATCATTTTGGGAATGGGTTTTCTGTTGACTCTGTCAGGGTCACTGAGCGCCCTACTGCTTGCATGTGTGCATCAGTTTCTTCCCACACATCTTAGAAAGCCACATTGGATGAGTTGGACATTTTTACAATTTGAGACACAACATCTTTTGGGCAGTGCATGCTGGGAAAGTGTCCAAAGTATCCTACAAACCCAGAACATGTGGAAATGAAAGTTACAACAGAAGAAAGGCACAGCCACACAAATCCGCGTAGTCCTGCTGTTCACAGGGTTTATGTTACCTTCTTGGCGTATCCTTGTTGCTGAAGGGTTCAAACTGAGGCAAAACATGAATGTTTGTGGTAAATGTTATGAAAAGACACTCAATAATTTTTGGCATATCTTTTTTGTCAGTAAATGAGTGATACAGTTTATTCCCTTGGAGCGCAAATAGGCGTTTTTTACTATTTAACCAACACAAGCTGGGGAAAAAAATGGTCCAAAAGGGCAGCCACAATAAATGATAATCATTTTTATTTTCATGTTGACAAATTAAGGATGAAAATTTTGCAGAAATATTGATCAGATTCAGCTGAGAAGGCCCTGATCTTCTACCACATAATTATTTAGAAAATATGGGTGTAGAGTGAGGATCACCATCTGCATAATTTGAACAAATTGATCCATTTTTCTGTGTCTGGAGACATTCTTGTCCAACTGGTTCCTAAAAGTATTTTTCTGTTTTACTTTTAGTCGTTTCAGTTCAGAACACCAGTAGTGGGATCAGGTTGTTATAAAAACAGTCAAAACGGGAGAAGGTCCTGTCCCAGCTGACTTGCCAAATTAAGCAGAGCATTCTGGAATTTGTAGAATTGGCATTAAATTTGCTGTTTAAAAAAAGCAGGCCATCTTAATCAGTCTTTAGATTTTCTTCATCGACCAAATATGATCACATTGTGGTCCAGATTTGGTCCACTGACTAGTGTTTGAATGCTTTAATTAGAACTTGAACAGAAACTATTTGAACATTATTTTCTGTATGGGGTGATCTTTTCAGGGTTTTCATGTAAGGTCTCATCCTACAGGCTGTAATAATTTATTATCACTCCTGTTTTTGTCTCAAAACCATATCCAACATAACATAAAGAGATCAAATTTTAAAAAAAACTTTGCATCTCGCTACAATTTGTTTTAGCTGAACTGTTGCACTGTGAGATCTCACACTAATTTTTCACATTCAAAAATGAAAAGTTCACGCTTATTTAAGCACTTCATTAGAACTTTATTACTTCTTTTATAATTTTTAATGCCAGTGGGACACATTTGTGAGTTTGCTATCCTGGTGTATGAATATGTAAAACATTTTACATTTAAAAAAAAAATAGGAACATAATTTATAAAATGTGTGACTTTTATCAGAAGTTAGAAAAAAAAGATTGTTTTCATTTCTCAGGGTTTTATTTTTTTCTGAAACACAGTTACAAAGATAAATAGCCGAATGAAAAAAGGTGACTAAATACATTTAATTTTTGAATATTTTATGAACAACTAATTGTTTTATAATTAATTTGCATTAAAACCTAAACTAGTGTAGGTTTTAATGCAATCCAAATTGCATTTTGGATTTTTATTTACTATTATTAATTATTATGTGTCTTATTTTGTTGCATTTGTTTTATTATAATTTCTTAAGAATTGGCTGTCAGGTTTTTTTAAATCTAAAAGTTGACAAAAATACATAAAATTTTGCTTTCTGTCATGTAAAATGTGCTTTTTCTCCCTGGTATTTAAAGAAAATGAATATTCTCCTATACAACAGGTGTGTTTTGTTGCCTCAGAGTAAAAGTCTTTACCCGAACAAATACAGCCGACTAATTTCCAGGTGCAGCAAGACGTGTAGAATCTAACCAACCAGCAGGCAAACATCCCAACCATCCCATTTTCTAGTTGTCTCCATTTGCGTTTTGTGTCTTCATAATAATTTCCCAGCTTTCTGCTAAATATCTGACATACAATGGAGGTTTTATACATTTATTCCTGCTAATTAGTATTCATATGGCATTGAGCTGAGGGCATGAGCAGCTGTAGCAGCTGCAGGCGAAGCAGGGAAATAACAAATCGGCATGTTAGGAGATGAGTAATGAGCTAAACTTAATTGTTTGCTCTTCAGTTTAAAGTCCCATTTTCTCATCGTTGTTGTACAAATAAACACAAACTAAGGGTCATGTAATGGATATCAACAGTACTATACAAAATGAATTTTAAGATGACGAGAAGCAGGAGCCCTTCTTTGTCCCACTTTGAGAGGAGGTCTCATGATAACCCATTTTTTTTTTTAGGTTTCAACTATGTTTGAACATTACTTACACATCAAAACATACCCACAGTGGTTTTCAATCTCCTTCTAATTTCCCTCTAGTTCTTGGCATCCTTCTGTCTCTAGAGACAATGCAGTCTGTACCTGGATAGTTATCTGTGTATGCAGTGTCGGCTGTGGCTGAATAAGCCAAAGCGGGAGCTGCATCTGCAACCACACTTGCTGCAAATGTGGTAGGTCGTATGAGTCAGGGGGGGAGCAGTGGCAGACTGGTTTTTTTTTTTTTTTTTTTGCTGTTTCTGTGCCTTTCTGGCCTCACGCTGGATCTCTTGTATAATCCCTCTAGTATTCAGACACTATTCAAAAACCAGCTTGTTATTCTTGGCCATGGATTTTGTTCTCTGCCACGCCCACATTCTAGCACAGGCAGGATATGTTTCTTCTTTTTTCCTTTAATGAAGAACTTACACATGCAGAACAAACAAGACAACATTTGTACAAGAAGCACCAATATTAAAATGGAATATTACAAAGTGAGAAAAAAAACGCAGAAAAATAAAGAGAGACAGAAAAAAGACGTTTGTAGTAGTCTTCTCCATAAATGTCAGTAGGGTTTACTTTGAATAGTATCCAGAGCTGGAAACATTTTGTATAGTCACAACAGTCCTCTATTTTTTATGGAAAAATTTTTAACTTTTTAAGAAAATATTTAACGGCATGCGATCTGCTCACGCTTGGTCCTTTCCAAGCAATGTCATTTATAAATAAATGCAGGACAATAAGAACGTAATGGAATGTGTGTTAACTTTGCCAACGTTACAGTGTATTTTTAACAGAATTTCTGCTGTCTTTCACGCATGCATGGGACAGGACAAAGCAAAGAGCGAGAGGAAGAGGGAACTGTGTGTGTAAAAGAAATACAGAAGGAAAACTGAAGAAATGTAGTCATATGCTTTTTTGGGGGAATATTGCATTTCCAATCCAACAATAGTCTGTGTTTACAGCTCACTCAAAATATTTTCAAATTAAATTTGCTGAGGGGTGTGAAAAGAAGGGGGTGTGACGTCTGAATTGCTGTGGTGGGGCTAGGGCATTCCTGCACCACCATCCCAAACCCTCCAGTGTGTAATTAGTTCCAGCCTCTGTCTCAAACTAGCTGTCAAAGTCGTTAGTAAGTACTGTAGATCTGTGGTCTGATACAAATTATCAAGAATGTCACACAGTCTTTCCTCGGAAAAAAATTAAATCTCTGGACATTTTGATCAAACATCAAAGTTTTAGAGATTGTGATACGATGTGAGCATGCAGATTTAGACTTTTTTTGGGGAGTCATGCATCTCTAGTCGGCTTTGGTTTTCACTGACATGCATCCATAGTTTGTTATTCAAATTTCTATACTTTATATTGGTATAAACAAAGTCCTTTATTTTAACATTAATAGACCGTATGCATGAAAAAACAGCTGTTATACTTCACTGATGTTTAAATCCAGATAGTTTAGAATCAATGTTGAGGAAATTTTGGATTTTTAATTTGAGTATCTCGAGTTAAACGTCAGCAATACTCGTTTTAATTTTGATTAGTTGAATTTTGTTGGTGGTATGTTGAGGGTGGTCCTAAAGAGGCAAAGACCTTAAACCATTTTAGTTGCAATTTATTGAGTATTTTTTCCCACAATTTGCAATTGGCAATTTTCCATTTTTTTTTTCCGTTTTTGAAAAATTGTCACCTAAAATAAACTCATTCATTCAAAATGTCTATAAATAAACAACGATGGCTCACTAATTAAAACTTTAACAGCCTAATTAGTTATTTAGTTGTTTGCTGAAGTGAATTTTTCAGGAAGTCTGTTTGACTTTCTCATTTTGTTTAAACATATAATCAGTGTCTTCTAGATGGTTACAGCTGATACTGTCAGGCTGAATCTCAGATGTTATGAGGTAATATGATTTGGATTGGTACTGCACCGTACACATTATGGAAACTTTTGGTTGAAAAAAAATCTTTTGGGATTGGATTTGGTTTCTTAAATTACCTAGCAGCGTTTACATTGTAATGCTCATTAACTTTTATGACTTTGTGGAAATTTAGACTTAAATTTAATTTGATGTAAATGGTGTTAATCCACATAATTCTCAGTGGTGTTTTGATAATAAGCTAAGTTCGGCCAGTCTCTTTGGGAGGTCTTCTTGCTTAAATTAAACTGTTTTTCCATCTGGAATTTGAATGAGAGCACATTTTAAAGTGTCTAAAGATTTTAAACTAATGAAGTCTTGTCTTGATGTGACCTGACCTACAGGTGAAAGGTGTGTGTAACGTCTAAGTCTGTAACAGTTGATCAGTCACTCAAGGTGTTCACCCTACTTTGTAGTGATGGAAAAATGTGGAAACCTTATGCTGGGTCACTGTATCTCTACTTTAAGAGGAAAAAATGAAGTCATTTTAAAAGGAAAGGTAATACTGGATAAAAGTTGATATTTATCTTATAGCTGCATTGAACCTGATACATCTATTTTTTTTTTTATCAGGGAGAAAGTTTCCATACATCTGGATCTATTTACAGATTTAAGCTGAAAAGATAAATGTCCAGCTCTCTACCACCAGGAGTATTATATTTCAATCCAGCTGAGAAGTTTTAGGAGTCCCACAGCAACAAGTGCAACATTACGACGGATAATCAAAATATTTCTTCCTGCTGAGCCTAGCAGGGTGTGTTTTAGTGTTATCCACAGAGACGTGTCACACAGGCTGCTACAGATGGTTGATATCACTTCTGAAAATGTCTTTTCTATTGTTTTTTTTTTTATTTTATTTTCCACTTCATCATCTTTTATATTAACTGTGAGATAGAGGAGAAAAGTCTTCTGAGGAGGATAGGAGTGGCTATATGCATTAATTCATGTCCTCCACTAGAACATAGAGATTAACTATTTTACGATGTACATTTTCGTCCTGAGACTTTGTTAAAAAGGGGGTATTATGCTTTTGTTTGGTAATAATTAAATTATGTATCGATGAAAACAATCAAATTTATTGGCTCAGAAATGCATTTGCTGAAAAAATTTTATAAACATCTTTACCGTATTCTATTTCATTCCATTTAATGGAGGTATCCGGTTCGGTGACCTCTGCTTTTTGCGGATGATATGGTCCTGTTGGCTTCGTCCGTGTGAGATCTCCAGTCTCGCTGGACCGATTCGCTGCAGAGTGTGAAGCGACTGGGATCGGAATCAGCACCTCTAATTCCAAGACCATGGTCCTCACCCGGAAAATGGTCAGGGACAGAGTACTGCCCCAAGTGAAGAAAGTTAGGTATCTCGGCGTATTGTTCACGTGTCGGGGAAGGATGGAGCGGGAGATCGACAAATCGATCGGTACGACATCTGCAATAATCAGGGCACTGCTTTGATCTGTCGTAGTGAAGTAAGAGCCGAGTCGAAAAGCAAAACTCTCAATTTACCAGTTGATCTACGTTTCTACCCTCAACCGTGGTCACCAGCTGTGGGTGGTGACCAAAATAATGAGATCAAGTGGCCAAAATGAGCTTCCTCCACCAGGTGGCTGGGTTCTCTCTCAAAGTGAGGAGCTCTGACATCCGGGAGGAGCTCGGAGTAGAGCTGTAGCTTCTCCAGATAAAAAAAAAGCCAGTTGGGGTGGTTCTGGCATCTAGTTAGGATGCCTCCCGAGTGTATCTTGGCACGCCCTATCAGGACAAGACCCAGGGGTAGTCCCTGGACTCACTGGTGTGACCATGGCTTACACCTGTCTGGGGAACGCCTCGAGATCCTCACGGGTGATCTGAAGGATGCAGCCGGGGTGAGGGAAGCCAGGGTCTCATGTCTGAGGCTGTTGCCTCTGCGACCCGGCCCGGATTAGCGGAGGACAACTGAACGGTTCTTTCATATATGCCAGTGAATTCCCCCTGCCACTCCCTGTTTGAGCACACCTGTTGCATGCATGCACAACACAATGTAAACCTTTTTTACTTGGCCAGCACTTCCTGCTTACATTAGATTGTTGGAACAAAATCAGTGGCCAAGAGCAGCGTGGCATTCGAATGGTATCTGAATTTTTAACAGAAGAGCTTGCAAATTGCTTGAATATGCATGAATGCTATAGAAACCACTTAAAATATGTCTTTGATGTGAGAACAAAAGGAAGAACCCCCCCAAAAAGTTGATTCTGCATGAAATCCCCTCTTTAATTTATCCATCAAGTGTTAACAGTTAAAAGTTCAACCATTATTAAAGGGCTTTATCAGACAGCTTTATCCTAAGTGGAAAAAGATTTCGGCCTAAAATTATCCCTCCCTTGGCTCACATGGCTCGCAGATGTACGACAACTGACTTTAGTTGTCTTCCAAAACATTTTTTTTTTTTACAGATGTGTTTCAGTCTTTCAACATTTTGAGATTCCTCCAAGCTTCTCTTATACAAGCGAGAGAGAGTTGGATGTGTGAAATGTTTTATTTAATGATTGTAAAAAGGGCCAGTCATAAATTTTCTTGTCTCCTGAGATTGTAACGTGTCATTCTGTGAGTTGTTGGTAATATTGATGCATTTTTAAATTAAATGGAACCATATGAATTCAGAATAATTGCAATGCAGTCTAATCGGATTGTAGGAAAAAGAGTTGTTAGACAAAAAAATGTTCAAGATGTGAGTTTTAGACAATTTGTCTTTGAAAAAAGAGACCTTGCAATTAAAATGTTTACACAAAGACCCTGGGAAAACAAAAACAGTAACCCCAGTTCGTCTTTCGACTATAAATTATACCATATTTATTTTGTATTGAAAATTATTTTCTTTTAAACATATTTGGAGAACGCTGCCTAGTGGCGCAGTGGTTAGCATAGTGGCCTCACAGCAAGAAGGTTGGGGTTCGTGTCCAGTGTGGGACGAGGTTTAAAACACTGGCCTTTCTGTGTGGAGTTCTCCCAGTTTATGCATGGGTTTCTTCAAGTACTCTGATTTCCTACCACCCTCCAAAGACATCCTTGTTAGGTTAATCGGCCATAGGTTAACCCCTAGGAATGTGTGTGTGTGGTCCTACAGTAGATTAGCAACTTGTTTGGGGTGTACCCTGCCTCTCATCTGTAATCAGCCCGAATAGGCTTCAGCACACCCCGTAACCCTGTTAGGGATAAGCGGTTCAGTAGACGAAGTTTCCACCAACATAAGTTCCAGTATAATTCACTTCTGTTTTTTATTTGATCTGCTCTTAGTTTTGTCTTTATTTTAACACAAATCCTTCACATTTTTTAGTATTTACATATGAGCGATTATACTTAATTGTGGAATGGCAACATTTTAAAAAAATGTCTCCTCCAGCTCAAGAAAACAGAAACCATGTGGAGGAATTCTTCACGTCATGTCATTTTTTAAGCTTCCCGCATATCTCTCCACAGACTTCTGATTTAAAAATATGAAACGTAATTTATATTCTGACATTTCTCTTGTTGAAATAAAAAGCAGCAGCCAGCTTAAGTTAAGGATGGATGCAGCTCAGGACCCGACGGCAAGACAAGTTGTCATTCAGAGGGTTAATATTCTGTTCCGTTGTCTTCCACTTATCCGGGTCCAGGTCACAGGGGCAACAGGGAAGCCCTGGCTACTCTCAGGATCCCGAGGTGTTCCCTGATCAGCAATGAGATATAGTCTTTTCAGCAAGTCTGAGGTCTGCCTCTAGGTCTCCTCCCGCGGGATGTACCCGAAACACTTAGCAAGGTTTACGGGAGGCATTTTAACCAGATGCCCAAACCACCCTATTTGGCTTTTCTCGACCCAGTGGAGCAATGTTTCCACTACCAGATGGTAGAGCTCCTCACTCTATCTCTGGGTGAGAGCCCAGCCACCCTGGAGTGGAAGCTCATTTCGGCCTCTTGTATCAATGATCTCATTCTTTCGGTCACCACCCACAGCTGGTGACCATACGTGAGGGTAGGAAGAAAGCTCAACTGCTTTAAACGTTAATTGAGTTCTTTGCTTTTCGGCCCAGCTCTTTCTTCACCCCGACGAACTGATGTATCGTCCTGATTATTATGGACACAGCAGCGATCTGTCTGTCGATCTCCCACTCCATTCTTCCCCCACTCATGAGAAAGACGTTGCTCAAGTACATTCCTACCCACACTGATGGTCACCAGTTGTGGGTGATGACTGAAATAACAAAAATGTGGGTTTAAGTGGGGGAAATGAGTTTTCTTTGCAGAGTGGCTGGCTTTTTACTCAGGAGGGTCGATATTCATTTCTATCTTTCTTTAATTTTTTTTTTTTTAATCATTCAAGGACATTTGTTCAGGTTACTAGATCTTTGTAACTAGAGAGACACAGGCCGATATGTTGGACATGAATGAATTCTTTTTAATACACCAATTATTATAAACACACATACTGTCTGATTCAGAAAAAATATATGACTGGAGAATTTCAGAGACATTAGTAACAGAAAATAGAAGGAAAGAAGATGACAAAGAATAAAAATCAAGTATTGATTCACTTTCACAAGCCAGAAAAAGTTTCAACACATTTAATCTTAATAGTTTCTACTTTTTAACAATTTTATTGGATATCCACATTTTTAAAATAAAATGTTTTGTAATTTAAAAAAATAAAGAATAATGTTTAAAGGTTAAAATTAGCAGCAAAGTAGACTAAACAAAAATTAGAGACAGTGAGCCCAAATTTAACATTTTTTTCCAACTTTCAGGTTGCTTATCATGAGGTAAAGTTTAAAGAGGAAGAGGTGTATCGTAAATATGACTGATTCAATTATAATCACCTATATGTCTAATAAAATAAGTCAGGTTTGTAGGATGAAACAGATGGGCTTCATTTAGGCAGGATATTTAGATTCAGGGTGCTAATAGGTAAATTTCTCTATATGAACATTTAAAATCAATTCTATGATTAATTTTTTTTAGCATTATGTTTATGTTTTATGTTGTAAACTTTTACTGCAAAAATGTGTCATTATGAATGTTTACATTTATCTGCGTGCTCTCGTTGCTGTGATGCACCTGACTTTGACATCACTTTTGACATTTTTTTCATCAACAAGAATTAATTGATGTGCTTTAATTATTCAAAAAGTAACTTTGTGCAGAAAGTGTGAATTTAGCTTCGAAACTTGTTTAAATACTTGCCAAAAATTAGCAAAAAAAAATGTTTTTTTGAAAAATTAAAAGTGAATCTGTCCGAACCAAAAAAAAAAAAAACGGCTCAATTTTGAGTTGGTAACGCATTCTAAAAGATGCCAGAGGGTTTTTGTGTTTGAACTTTTCTGTTGCATTTTTTCTGACAGATAAAGAAAGTTTGATTTAATTATTATACTTAAACAAAAATCACAATTTTCCATCAGGTAGAGAGGGTCAGCGTGTTTTGGGGGGACTTTTTACAAACTTTCCATCCCATGAGTGTGTTCGCATCATCCAGTGCATGTTTTAATTTAGTTCCTTCTAAGCAGCACATCTGGTTCCTTTTATCTCCGTATTACTTTCATGTGCCGTTTCGGCCACTTTATGGTCTTGATTAGTCTTGACAGAAAGAACACAGGTATTACAGTAATGTGTCTTTATGTTGATTAAAATGCAGCAGTTTATCTGTAAACTCCACCAGCTTCCTGCTTTAAGCCTACTTGTCAAACATTGACTAAACTTATTACACACATTTACAACTTTGTTGGAATGTCGTGTTTTTCTCTCAGCGTGCACCACAACACTGCTGGCATTTCCTGTGTACTCACTTTCTGCTCATGCATCGGCTCAATTTTGTAACTTCAGAGGATTTTTTGCTAAAGATTAATCTGACAAATCAAACGAAGACAATTTGACTGGACCCTAAGATATTTAAGTGGTGATAAGAGTCTAGTGAATTCTGTTTCTGGTCTACGAGAACATCACATGTGGTCCTAGTTTCAGCTGTGGCTTGGCTGTCAGTCTACTCCCTCATACTTTCTGGTTTCACCATTTTATTTTCATTTGCTTGCGGTTATTTTTTACTGATGCTTTCGGGTGTTTTTGTGGAAGGAGATAAAACTGAAATTTAACAGTGAATCTGAACAACATACTTTGCCCGAATACTTTCAGCATTGGTTTTGTACCTTAGGGATGAACTGATTTTTGTCTTTCTGATTTAAACTCTCTTAAGGTTTTGCTTGACTTTTATTTTTGTCAATGCTGTGAAATTTAAGATCTTGTCAGTGTGAGAATATTTATTTTGGGCCACTCTTTATGGGTCCATCTGCTTCTCTGTTTCTCGCTGGAGCCAGAAAACACATGGACAAATTCCTAATAAAATAGATGTCATTTACAATATTATATCTCATTATAAAAGCTGGTGAACAACAAGTCAGATGTTGTGGGGAAATAGCAGCTCAAAGGGGCTACGTGTCAAGCAGAGAACAATCGGTATGAAGAGAAAATCTCAGCCTGACAAAATTTGCAGAGAGAAGGCTACTTTTAGCTGTAGTGCAGCACAAGAGCTATATCGGTACTCTTTGCATACTGTACCATCTTTTTTGTCATGAACTTCCAGCTCATACAGGAGGATCATGAGATGCTCCCAAAACAACTGCAAGACATAGTTCCTCAAATAGTTTATGGAACACTCCACTTACAAGGTCCTTGGAAAGCTTCCTGAACAGGTGCCCAAACCAACCCATCTGGCTCCCTTTGACTTGGAGGAGTGACATCTCTACTCTGAGCACCACACGGACGGCAGACGTCCTCACCCAATCACTAAGTGAGAGCCCAGCCCCCCTGCAAATGAAGCTTGTTTCAGCTGCTTGTATTCATGATCTTGTTTTTTGGTCACCACACATGATTTGGAATACAGATCTTATAATAAATAAACATAACTTTTTGGCCCAGCTTTCTATTCATGACGATGAACAGATGCCGCAACCTAATTACCGGAGATGCTATACCCATTAGCTTGTCAAACTTTTGCTCCATCCATCCTCCACTCATGAATAAAATGCTAAGATACTTCTACTCCTTCACTTGGGACAGGACATTATCCCTGACATGCTTCACTCTCCTCCGGTCAACCACTATAAGTTCGGATTTAGAAGGGCTGATTCCTCTTCCACTTGCTTTACACTCACCTGCAAATCAGTCCAGTGAGAGAAGCATATCACTGCTTGATTAAGTCAGCAGGACCACATCCTTCACAAAAAGTAGAAATTAACTAGTAAAACATTGATGACACAGGGCTGCCTCGGTGGAATATGAGTCACAAAAAAGCACATCAAGTTGGCAAAGCTAGTGCGTATATTTTATATTCTTCTCTTGGTGCATTGATATGAAATGTCAATCCCTGTTGAACAACCTTACGCATACTATTTCTCATCTGGCACTGCTGGCAAAAACACTTCCTGCTTGTGTTGAAGAGTGGAGAACAAAATACTGGATGGAAAAGCTTGCAAGTTACTCAAAAATGCATGAGTGAAATAGAAACCAAAACTTCCAAAAAATGTATTTTCATAAAATCCCCCATTTAAAAAAGTCTCCAATATTTATTTCATCGAATTTCCTAATATGCTACTGTTTTTGAGGGTACGTTTGCATGTCTTTGCATGCAATACACATAGACAAGTTTCTGTGCAACTTTGGATGCACGTGAGTAATAAATTTTACTACATGAACTTCAGGTGACTCCGTAGATGGAGTGTGAAAAGAAAGCTGGCCTGGTATCTTTTACTAGAGTGCTCAGTTTTGCAACCAATCACTCAAGGAACACTTACCGGTACTCTTTTATATTAAGAATCATAGAGTTTATAAAGTGTTAAAAGTCATGCAATTTAAAATCTCAATCTCTAAGTGAATAGGAGCCAGATGGGTTGGTTTGGTATCTGATTGGGATGTCCCTAGGCCTTTTGCTGGTGGGGAAACCAGGGACATCCCACTGGGCAAAGACTAAAAGGTAGACTTAGAGCCTTTTTTTTGCCGTGTATATATATTTTTTGCAAATAGCTTATTTATAGACGTGCACCCCATTGGTGGGCCCCTTGCATGCGCGTGTATTAAGATTTTTACAGGATGTCACACAGCTGCCAGAGTACACGTCGGGATGACTTGGAAGATGTGGCTGGGGTGTAGGAAGTTTGCTCTTCTCCTGCAGTAAATTAAGTAAATTATAAAATGCAATGTAAATACAAGGGTTTTATTCTTTAGTTTAGCTTGCTATAAAAGACACCGTGCAAAATAAATGCAATGAAAACACGTTTTTATTAGTTTATTTATCATTTCACTTGCACAAACTAATTTTTTTTTTACATTGGATATTGTATTTTGTATGAACTCTAAGAAATTCACATTTACACATTTTACATAAGCAGGTAACTACAGATGACATTCAGAGTTTTGGGAACCAGATCCTGATTTATTTATGTCAAGTAATAAAATCAGAGTCACAAGAAGCCTTCTCAAACTGTAGAGCACTCGTCCATTGTTTCCCCAGTAATGGAGATAAAACTACTGTACATGCCAAACATCTGTACAGTTGAGCTAATCTCTATCAGTAAAAAGTCTCTGCAAGTTTTAGAGGATTACCTGGTGACATTTACAATGGTATATGTTTTAGAGTGTTACACAACCCGATATTTATAGCATGGTAACATACAGTATGTGTTTGCTAGCCACCTATTTGTACAGTAGATTTTAACAATGGTGACAGGTTTATACAGTTTGTGTTAGTCTCCGAGGTTTAATTCACTGAAAGCAGTCGATAGCTCTCAAAAGATTTGAAAAGAAATGTTTATAAAAACATAAAATAAGTATAAAATGAAAAGAAAATTCTTACAGAACTCAAACACTAGATACTGTACAGGCACTTCAACTATAGGACACTCTCTGAGTGCATTCATATTACATCTAATAAGTGCTACAAAACAATGTCTGTTAGAAAAAATACTGATTTGGAACGCTAAAGACAAACAGTTAACAATAAAAAGGCTAAAATATGTCATTGAAAATGTCTTGCATATTTCTCTTTGTACCTTTTGATAAAAGCTCTCTCTGACTTTGCAAGTTGTTGAAAAAAAAAACAGAAAGTTGTCGGCTGTGGGAGGATGAGATGGTTATTAGAGGACTCTTCGGATCGCAAGGGAAGATGGAAACAAGGTGTTTTTGTCTTTTGTGAATGAACTGATTGGAAATGTCATAGAATGTACTTTGATTTCACTTCCTGGTTCATAATAAAATCAAACAGGATTTCAACAGAAAATGTGAATTATCCAGTGGTTCATCTGTCTGTTTGTTATCACAAAATTGGAAAAAAAAAAAAAAAAGTGAAAGCCAACAGCAGTTCATTTGTTTCCATTCTCACGCTCTCTGAATCAAAATTCAGAGACAATAATCTCATGTGAGATTACAAGGGGTTTCAAGTGTTTTGAAATGTTTGTGTTCATCTGATTAAATAAAAAGGGAGGTAAAGACTTTTCATTTTCTAAGACACTTTCTCACACTGAGCTGGAAAGACAGATATCCTGAACTCGCTCGTAATCCTTATTTTCATACCCTTCTATTGTTTGTGTCTTAAATACTTCCCAAATGAGAGTCCAAATAAAACTAGGACTGACAATGTATGCATTATTGCAGGGGTGTCCAAATCCAGGCCCTGAGGGCCAGTGTCCTGAAGGTGTCCATATGTTCTTGCATCTACACACCTGATCCAGTTAATTGAGTCATTGTGCCAAATTCTATCGGCTGTTGATTTCACTTTCTGTGCATCAGCTGTATTGAACCAGGAACACAATGAAAACCTTCAGGACACCGGCCCTCGAGGACCGACTTTGGACACCCCTGCATTAGTGCAATATCAATTTTCTTCAGGTTATGATATTTATTGTTATCCTTCTGCTAAACAATAGCTCAAAAATATTGAGCTATATCAATAGCTCAATACCATTAATGGCTCCTCCTTAAAGTAAGGAGGAGCTTACTTTAACGTTGTATGCTCATTTAAAGGAGGAGCTTACAGTAAGCCCCTCCTCCAAAGGAGGAGCTTAACTTTAAGGAGAAAAAACTTAAAATTTTGAGGACCTGTGAACCAGGAGTTGGTGGATGTTGGTACATCCAAAGTTACAAGTGTTAGAATAAACAGCAATGTATAGATTGTACATATTATCAAGGTACATGATGTTTACCTTGATTTTAAACCCTCTTGGGTTTTGTCAACAAATGGATGAAAAACCAATAGATGCAACAGACTTACCGGTAAATGCGAGTGACACATGAACAGATAGTCACTTGTATTTCACCCCAGCTTCTCCATCGTAGACCTACAGCATATTCATTCTAATTTTCCATGAGTTTCTATAATCTCAGTTACAACAAAGGAGATCCTGAGAAGGTACATGCACCTAAATGAAATGGACTCGATGTCGTTTCGCTTCTTTTATAGGGTTTTAGCTGTTTTTATAGGAACAACATTGGGGGGGAAAGTCGGGGGGATGCTACACTTGTGAGGTCGGTCTAAGTGCTTCGTGTCACCACGACAATACAGTACATGTCAGAGGCTTCAGATGTTAAAATAAAAGATCTAAAGCAAATCACTTCTACAGCATCACTCCCAATGAAAGCAGAGAAGGTAAATGAAGCTAAAACCCTGAGGTAATTACTACCTGCCTGTCAGAACGTCTTCCTAATGGACTCTGTGTTGACAAGAGAGCCTTCGACAGAGTATTACTGCTGTTTATCTCACTCTATAACACAGGTGGTGTTATAGCGAGACTGTAAGTCAAGGCATGTGGAGACAGAGCGCTCGCATCCTCCGAGGGGTGTTCCAATTTTCTGCTTGGAAAGCGTGAATGATTACAGTTGGAACCTTTGCAGCAACTTTTTCATCCTCGAATTCAGCTGCGCTTAATTTTATCAAACAGTGATGACGTAGTTACATTTTTTTTTCTGCATCATGGATTCCCCTCTTCAGCAGAACTGCAATACGCAAAGATGTTCTTCTCGTGTCGCATATGGAGACCCTACAGAGGCAACAAAGTAACTCTGGCCACAAAATGAAAATACTGCACCACAAACATCAGACATTTGGGTGTGTGTTGTAATATGTGCATGAAATTGCTGAAATACAATCCCAGGAGGCACTGTGAAGATGGAGCAGCTCGTGTACTGTAAGCAGATTAAAAGTATTTCACAAACCAAAAAAAAAAAAAAAAAATCAAGCAAACCAGCAGATAATGGAGTCTTTGCAACAATGAGTCATTCGGTGTGACTGGTCTAAAACAATGACGCATACATTTTCTGAAACAACATGACAAGAAATGCATCTGTGGTTAAATGACGAAAGAAGATGAAACTTCAGAAGAAGTTGAGAGTGACTCACGGCTCCCCCGCGGCGTTTTGTATCACTGACAGTGGGTGTCTAATGGAGTGAATCCTACGGAGAGTGCTGGAGGATTATCTGAGAGTGGGATGCCACAGAGGACAGGAAGGAAAAAGCCACAACACTCTCTTTATGATGAAGAAAAAAGAAAATTCTGCCTATTCAACTCTCAGGCACTAATGTTTGAGATCTGATCAAAAAGAAAGAAGATAAACACAGTTTTTTAAACACTGAAATGGTTAACATGAAATGTCTCTTATGATCTATCTGTGCAACTTTGATTTAGATAGTTGATATTGCCACACGTTGAGTGTCCAGGCACACTGAGTTTACTTTAAAATACAAGGATGAAGAGCCAATCTGTGGTCCAAAAGGTGCAGCGAGTTTCATGTAAAAGCATCCCTGTTGCCTCCTCAGTCTGAGTTTACATTCCCAGCATGGCACCCCCTTTGCCTTCAATTTGGTCCACAGTTCAGATAAATGTTCTTCCTTTTTTCTTCATTTTCAGACATTATGAGGAGGTGAGTCAGGCTCTGGGCTGCCGTCCACTCTCACAACTGCAGGAAGATAAAAAAAGAAATGTCAATTTAATTTATGTTTTGTCTGTGGAGCAAGTTTCTCTTAACTGGGACACTAAAATCTTTGACAAACCCAGTTTTCCCTGCAGCGGTCCTCCCGTGCTGTCACTTGCCCATCTGAACCTGTTCAACTGGAATCATTGTCACATTAAGGATGGGAAACAAACTTCCTCTTTTCCCACAAACCTCTCAACCTGTTGTTGATTGAGTGAATCCATGGAAACGTAGCGGGAATGCAAAGGCGTTTTTGAGAGCACCCTCGGGCCAGCAAATGTTTTCTTATCCTTCTAAATGCATCCTTGTTTCAAAGAAGTACAATACAACAGAGTTTATCTTCAAGTTAATGAGAAATGTCCCTCTGCAGCCGTGTTCTCTTCATTCCTGTTAAACGAGAAGTTTGAGCTTTAACTGCACTGAGAAAATCCAGCCTTTCTACTTCCTTCCTATGTGTAAACTGATTGTGTCCATTAACAGCATTCATCCATCTCCTTTCCCTGTTGGAAACCCTGCAGGCGCCATCAGTGAACACATGGATGCCAGCCGGTACACAACCATCTTTAATGCACACAAAATCAGACACGCACACAGGAGGGAACCTGTACTTCCACTTTACTCAAATGGTTTCTTGATTGCCATTGGACTTTGATTCGGCAGGGCAATACCAATCACTTGTTTTTTGGATAGAGCCCAATCAGCAGGTTGCCTCTGTTAAATGCAGAGCAATAAGAAGCATGAACTCCAAGAAAGGGCAAAGCTTTGTTACTTTAAAAATTCAAATTGAAAGGATGTTTTATTTACTAATTTTGTACTTTCGGCTCAAAGTTGCATTGATTGGTATTTTTACAACACGCACATCATTTTCAGATATCTGTACACGTTTAAACTTCTGTTGTGGATCATCAAACCCAAAAAAATCATCTTTTATGGTTTTCTAAGCTGGAGTTGTTCAACCAAAGCAAATATTGGTTTAGCGGCCTTTGTGTTAATAATTTTTTATTTCTTTTTAATAATTGTACAATCTTTTGATAAACGTGTTCATCTATGCATTCTGACTCTAAACATCGTTATTAAGACATTAGTAGTTTGTACACAGCTCTAGATAAAATAGAAACATTTCTTTTCACTTAGATATTCGTTTTGTGTGTCAACTAGATACCTTCTAAATTAGTTGGTTTTGGTGCACATTGTTACACAACAGCTCGAGACATAGTCAGATAATACCTTGAGTTATTACTAAAGATCCTATTTGACAAAACATCAGTGGTAGTAGGAATATTAATACCTCAATTATGTATGATTTATACACTGTTTAATCAATAGATAAAAGGTTTGAGTGGCATGAAAAATGAATTGTTATTGCGTAATTTATTAAACGAACACTCACACATTCAGGAATCTGATTTAAGCTATAGATTCGTTTTTATTTTTAAAGGCACTGATTGGTTTACAAGTTTCGATCATGCTGACATCAAAATTGTCAACCACTGATTTGTTGACACATCAGATTTTTTGATGGTTAAAGCAAAGAAGAATGGCTCAATCCAAAACTGCGAGGTCAGATTGTTTAAACGGAGTGAAAGAACTACTTGGATGTAGGCGTTAAAAACAAAAACTCCAGTGTTTAATCTGTCCTAAGTTTGAAACATTGTCGTTTTATTTACATACAAGCAAGGCCATGCAGCAAATTGTCTGTTGACTGGTTTTCCTGTGACCATAGCAACCTAAACATCTGCCTCTATTTCACATGTGCAATTGTCCTATTCATTCATCATCGTTCATTCCATCAATCAATCGTCCCACTTAATAAAAAACACTGGAACTTGTGGCTTCAAAAAAGCTGGTCAATGAAGTAAAATGATCCCTCTGACTGATTTTTAAAATGATAGAAAAAAATGTTCCATATAATTATTTGCTCAACATCGAACATATGCCATAACTTTATTAGTTTTGTCCCATTCCGTCGTCTTCCGCTTGTCCGGGGCCGAGTCGCGGGGGCAACAGCCTCAGACGGGAAGCCCAGGCTTATCTCACCCCAGCTGCATCCTCCAGCTTACACGGAAGGATCCCAAGTTGTTCCCCGGCCAGCTGTGAGACATAGTTTCTCCAGCGGGTCCGGGGTCTCCCTCTTGGTCTCCTCCTGGTGGGTGACTTTACTAGTAGAGGACAAAATTTAGAAAATACAATTAAATAAGATCGATTAAAGCTACAGCCGTTTTTCTGCTTCATTCAAAATATGCAAAGAATAGTTGTTTTATTTGATCAAATAGAAACATTTAGGCATATCCCCACTAATGAAGCCCATTGTTTTAGTTTTGCTTCAGTTGTGGGGACAGCCTCCAAAAGAAAAAAAGGTAGGGTGTTCTGGGGGGGCAGTAGTGTTTGAAGTCTTGTTTAACGACTCAATATGCATCATTTAGAAGAAAGCAGGAAGAAAAGACTGTAGGAGACATTAGAGGCCGGAAAGGGTGAAGAAAGTTGTTTTTTTATTGGCTGGACAGCCTTCACAAAGAAGCGCTCACCCGTCACCAGTAACTGACTTAATCCAAACAATCCCACCCTTCTGTCACCATGAACTACATCCATCATAGCAAGGGACATTTTCATTGCTGTTTCATTTTTAAAAGCTTATTTGCCCTGTTTTGACTGAAAGTGTCGCCACCATTTTACCCCCTCAATATAATATGGTTCATTGCAAACAAGGACCCCTCCTACAAAATAATGGAGTTACAGCACATCGTCTTCCTTCCGTTTCTGTTTAATAGGCTGAGTCGATTGCAGAAGACCCAGTCAATCTCTTGTAAAAGCTTCCACACACAGCCGTTGCTAATGCCAATTAGCACCTACTAAACATGGATTCCATATCAAATTTGTAAAAGCAGGAGGACCCAAACCTGGCTTCCATCACGTAACACCTGCTAATGAGCCAAAAAGTTAAGGACGCGACACCCACAATGAGTTGAACTGGCAGTCACTCTTTCAGAGAGCCAGTGCCAAACTGCCAGACCAAAAGAAATCCCTCCTCTTGTTCATCATCCATCCATCCAGCCAGCTCTCTGTTTGTTAACTGGAAAATTGAAAAGGTGCTTAGACTCCTCCAAAAAAGCTTTTCCCAAACTTCGTCAGAATGGACTTCTAATTGTGACAAACTATGTGGATTGTTTGAAAAAAACTGTTTGCACTTTTAGGGATTATTTTAAACCAAATTCAGTCATCACGTGAAGGACTAAAGTTACTTTTTTATTTTGATTTACATAGTAATATTTCCCCTCCTGGTGTTCACATACAGTATATTGCAGAGTAGGGAGTAAAATTCTTTAATTTTTTTTTTTTTCCCAAAGTTTGCACAGAGAAAGAAGAGCTTTCAGAATATTTACTTTGAGACTTAAAAGATAAGCGACACATTTTTATTGAGTTGGTGAGGGTTTAAAGATTATGGTTGCATGGTGGTGCAGTGGTTAGCACAGTGGCCCAACAGCAATAAGATTGGAGCTCAAATCCTGGGTGGGGACGAGGCTTGGAACACTGGCCTTTCTGGGCGGAGTTTGCATGTTCTACCCATGTATGCGTGTACTTCCAGGTACTCCGGTTTCCTCCCAACCTCCAAAAACATGCACGTTAGGTTTAAGGACCCCCTTGAAAATGAGATGTCTCATCTCAAAAGGCTGGCTTATCCTCCCAATAGTCGCCTTCATAACTGTTTATCCCTTATTGGGTTACGGGAGGTGCCGGAGCCCATCCCGGCTGATTTGAGGAGAGGGGCAGATCCTCCTAATAAATCAATTAAAATGATATTCTTTGTGAGTTGACAATGGATTCAAATTCGAGCATGCTTTGATCTTAAAACATTATCCCTTTGCACTGAAGTACTTGATAAAATCCAGTGGATTGGGCATTAATTGGGAAAGGTAAAACCCCTGTCGATACAAGGTCCCAGGGTTGACGGTGCATGTCAAAGTCCAAACCAAGAATGAAAGAAAAGGAACTATCTGTAGAATTTGGAGACAGAATTAACTTGAGACACAAAACTGTGGAAGGAAAAAATTTCTGCTCCCTTGAGCATTCCCCAATGGGCACTGTGGCCTCCATTAAAAGCATCTGTTTCTTAAACCACAGATTTAAAAGCATGTCGAAATTGAACCTACTATTGCTTGTTTGTAAAATAGTGAGAATTCTTTCTTAGCAATCGCAGAATACCAAATAAAATATTTCTGATCGTTACTTCGCTTTTTTGATATTTATGCATCACACTTTCTCATCTTTTTGAAAATGAAGACTAGTTACCTAAAAAGGAACCACATTAAGATCTGATACAATGCTAGCATGGACTTGTGTAAAATTAGACAAACATCTGCACAACACACTGAAGGAAAACAAAGGAGTGAGTGGAAGATCTCCATGCCCACAGGTCCATTGTTTCTCCATTCGTTAATGCAATGGTGACAGATATTTTGCAAACAAAAGCACTCAAAACTTCATCAGTGTTTATCTCTCTTAATGCACTGCACCACTAGAAGTAAATGAAGAGCTTTATAATAGATCGGTAAAGTGCATCGAGTTGGTTCCAGGCCAGACTACATTTATAGCATTCATCCTTTAAACTCTTTTCTGATTTCGCCCGGCATCAAACCAGTCCTACAAAATACTTCTTGTGCCTCTGGAGACAAATACAGGCAAGTTGTAAAGACTATCAAACATGCAGTTCTGTAAAAAGCTCATGTATAATGCACCATGTCTGAAATATACAAAAATAGAAACACTTTAAATATCGTTTAAAACCTGAATTTAAAACTCAGCCTTTTAGTTGCAGCTGTTTTTAGCAATGGTTTTTATAACAGCACACTTTGCTCAACATCTGTTGTTTTGAAAGTGCCAATAAATCAAGTAGACTGGACTGAAGACATCAAAACCCCCAAATAACTTGTGCTATTCTCATTCACCTTGCACAGCTTTTTCTATGTCTGCAGCAATGCATAGGGTATCAATGCTGGGGTTTTTTTTTTTTTTGCCTTTTCTCTATCATCAGTCGTCTTTGCTATTGCACAGTATAAAAACACAGAGCATCTCACTGAAATACGCTGATGTAACTTGGCAGTTTAGATATCGCACATTGAACCAGGAATGTGTCCACATCGTGGCAACCTGAAGTTTCTCTGATAAGAAGCCAAGCGTGAGCTGGAGAAGCACCTTAAGCCTATCGTTTTATGAAACGTAGCCAAATCATTTCCACTCTGCAATGTCAAGGCATCAAGAAATAAATTTTTCACTGAAATGGAAACTGCCTTTGAGGAAGAAAGTCAAAATAAGCACGGTGCTAAATAAATCAGTTTCTCCACAAACAAAAGCAAAATCAGCACATTTCTTGTCTGACATCATAAACTGGGATTGATGGTCCTTCTTCCATACATGTCTGTTAGTTCAGTGTTTTTCAACCAGTGCTCCGCGACACAAGAGTCCCGTGAGGGATCGTCTGGTGTGTTGTGGGAAATGATCCTATTTCACATTATACGGTTATCGTGATCTACCGGTAGCTCCCAAAGATAGTTTTGGTTGATCTCATGGTGTTTGTATAAGAAAAATGGATTAAATCATACTTATTTATGTTTTTCCAGCATGAAATCTTCTCATTTTATTTAGACAGGCAGAGCAGAGCAGAGCTGTCCTGCAAAACGTTGTTTACTGTAACCATAGCAACCCACTCTTCTCTCCTTTTTTGTTGCATGCTGTTGTCCATCGCCCTACCTAGTGAGTTATATTTTCGTCATGTTTTTAAGTCACTAAGTAAAATAATTAGTTAGCATTTGAAATAAGAAAAAAAAATGTATTCTAATTACATTTTTGGGAAGGCATTCAAAAGAAAAAAGTTCCTCTTGCATTCTGGGTAAACCCACTGAAAGGCTAAAAAAGATAACAAGATAGGTTTTGATATGTTGATTTCATTCCTCTTCAGAAAACTTTGATGAGAATCATTAAATTATTAAAATATGTGGCTTTAGATAATCATTTTTAATATTTTTTGTTGATGTGCTTCAAGATTTTTTTTTATTGAAAAATGTTTCTTGACTTAAAAAAAGATTGAAAAACACTGTGTTATCTTACCGATCTGTTCCTGTGTGTGAGAGGACTGAGGTTGGACCTCAGCATGAGCCTGCTGCAGCTGTTGTTGCTCCTGGAGACTCTGAGTGTCCACTGAGATGCCGCTGTCGCTATGGAGCTTCTCTCCCTCCGGTGTTACCATCTGGTTGTTTGTGGCTGCGCGATTGTTTGCCGCTTGCTTGTTCTGCTTGCAACTATTCCACCTGTAGAGAAGTAACAAAGTGCAATAAAACTTCTGACAGTAGTTTCAATCTCACTTAGCAGATTTTAAAAGTTACACATTTCTTGTGTTCAAAATTACATCTGTCACTGTTTGTTGTTTGGTGGGAAGCTTTACTGAAAAGATAGACGCTATGTTCTCGGTAATAAGTTTTTAAAAGGTATTCAATCAAATAGTTTGGGGGGGTATCAAGAAAACTCTTCTTTAAATTGCATTGTCAGTTGAGACCCCCCCTTTCCCTCACCTTGAATCAGCCGGGATGGGCTCCGGCACCCCCGCAACCATGAATGAATCTGCCTTCCTTCTTCGTGTAACCAAACCTCTTTGTTTTAAAATTTTTCACTTTTTTTCATAAATTTTTTTCTTGATGTTAGTATCTGTTTATAAATTTTCTGTTTGGTTGCCAGAATGTGTTGAGCTACTCTAGTTTTCCTCTAGTTTTTTTCCTTGGAAAACTAGAGCACTCTAATCTGATTGGTCAGTTTAAATGGCTCAGGGATGTGAGTAAATGCATGCTTGGTTATTTGTCTTTCTGTGTGGCCCTGTAACAGATTGGTGACCTGTCCAAAGTGTACCCTGCCTTTCGCTTTCCCTTTCAAATCAAAAATTTTAATATCTAAATCCTTCAATAAACAAATAGCATTGTTTTTTTAGGGCGTAGGTTGTCTGTTTTTTATCAGGCAGTCAAAGTGCAGCATTTCTCGAGCACATCTATGCCGGTGGTCTTAGATATGATCAAATTCAAGTCTACCAGATCTCTTCTGGGACACATTTGCCTCATAGTTTGTTTTTTAAAACAGATTATTTCACTGCTTTACTTCTAAACAACTCCCTGTGGTAAAAATTGCATAATTTATTAGTCTTCTTGCATGATTTGACGTGCATGTGGAGTGTCGACAGGACGTTTGTATGGCTGTACTGATAAATCTTACACTCACATTTCCCCCAGTCGGCACTTTTCTTACAGTTGGTGCCTCTAAAGAGCTTGTTTACTCACTCCAAGTGCATTTTAGCTGCATTGTGAACGTGTTCGGCTGACTGTTTTATACACAGCTGCACGTCTTGACTAAAGTGTTTGTAACCTGTGTAATAGATTGTTTTGTTTTAACATAATGTTATTCTGGTGTATTTTTATGGATCGGTGTCCTTCTGACCAGAACTGAACCAGGACTGAAGATCCTACTTGACTATATTCATTTAGGCGGAAGATTTCTTAGGGTAACATCTGTTCAAAAGTGACTTTGCCCTAGGCCAAATCTGGGTCAGCAACACCCATTCTGTTCCAGAATGTTTGCGAAAAACACAAAGCGGCTTTTCAGTCATATTCCTCTTTCCACTGACCTCTTAAAGATGATGTAAGCGGCCAGGCCCACTGCCACGGCAGCCAGGATGGAGCAGTAGATGGGGATGAGGTTTTCATCCAGGCCGTGACCAAGGAAACGAGGTGAACCAGGGCTTGATGTGGTTGTCTCTTCACTCTGGATCGGGGTGTCAGAGAACTCAGAGGAAGGGTAATCTGGAGGGGACGTTTCGGGTGAGTCGTAATCTGAAGGGGAGTATGTAGGAAGGAAAGGATCTGTGTGGGAAGAAAGAAAGGAAAAACACACCAATCAGTAAGAATCTTGCAAATCTCAGATCTTCCCTAGATCCAAAAAACAAATAGACTGGTTGGACAAACGCTCATTAAGCTCTCCGGGCATCTGAAAAAGGTTTAGAGCTGGTCAACTGTTCTACATCCAGGACAGAAACCACATTACTCCTTCTCAGTCTGAGGCTCAACCATCTGGCAGAGTTTCCTTTATGGTACCCATTCCCAAGGAGGATGAGGAGTACATGCACAAATGCATTGAGCTAAACTGTAACATGTTCAGGATGACAGCGCTAACATGCTAACATCCTGAGGAACTGGAACATCTGAATCAAATTTTAAGGCAATTCATCCTGTAAAGGTTGTACATTTAACCCGAAACCACAAATGTCAACCTGATGTTTGGACTCAAAGAAAATCAGAGATCAGAAAAGTTCTGAAAACATGACCTCAACCTCGGCACTGTAGGAAGTGTAACAATCTGCTAAATATAAGTGTATTCATGCAAATAAATAAGAAAAATCTTCAACTTATCATTGCATGAAGGATAGTTTGTAAATATTGTTTGACACAGATATTTTCTCCAAATTTTATTTAACGTCTGAAAAGGAAATCTCGCTCTGATGACACTTTATTTGCTGAGAGTTTGTTTGCTGGTGTCATTGAGCCACCGACCAGATGTCTGCACACATGGAGCAGCTGTTTCTGATCGACAGATGGGTTCTGGCGGGGTCTGCATGAAGAAGGAATGCTCTTTCAACCAGACGGTGGGGGCTAAATCATATCACCCAGCACACCACAATTGAGACCTAAACACCAGGTCTTTTCTCACCACATCCTAATCAGTGTGATGTCTGCGAGTTGAGCCTTATTAAAGTCAAATGGAAGATGGAAGTTTGGGGCTTTTAGAGATCGTCTTTTTGAGTGTAACCTTTGTAAAGGCCGTAGAGCCGAGGAGACCTCTGCTACTGCGGAGGTCTGGTTTCTATCACTGCAATGCCTGGAAAAGAGTCATTTTCAGATATCGTCCTGCCTCCTTGTTTCCTGTGAGCTTCATTAACGACTCGGTGGAATTATCCATCTCACAGCAGCACTGCACCCTCTCTGATGGACTCAGTTCCTGTCAATACAAGTCCACCACCCGCATACTCGTGTAATTCTCTCATAAAGCTTCTGCTTTGCTCTGACTCTGTCAGATGAGTGTAAAGTTCAGGCTCCAGATTATTCATGCCTTGCAATGTTGATCAGGCTAAGAGAAACCCTTGTCCAATAATAATAATAACAATAATAAAAAAAAACCTCACTGTGAGCTTAGTCACCGGTGGGAATGAAGAAAGTTCAGTCTGGCTCTGATCTAAGCCTGAAACCAACCAGGACAGCTTCAAGGCAGAACACACAGAAGTAAGCCTACAGAGATCCCCAAGGCTTCTTTTGAAGGGTAAAACCTGGCTAGATATCATACCAAATTCTGAGGTTTTTCACAAATATCTGAATTTTTAAGAGCTGCAGTCTTCATAAAAATCCTCTATAAATTTGTTGTTATCCGATGCCGTGACATCATTATTCACTATTTTAACATTTTTTATTAAAGTTGGAGATGCATTACATCATTTACTATTTATGTCGTTGAAAAATAGTTTTACCAAATTCTTCTTCTTCTTTCGCATGTCCCTTCAGGAGATGCCACAGCAAGTCAGTTTCTTTCATCTAACCCTATCCTATCTGCTACATCTTCTTTGGTCATACCAACTATCTTCATGTCTTCCTTCACTGTATCCATAAACCTCCTCTTTGGTCTTCCTCTAGCCCTCTTTCCTGGTGGTTCCAAACCCAGCATTCTTCTTCCGATGTACTCTCTCTCTCTCTCCTCTGCACATGTCCAAACCATCGCAGTTTGGCCTCTCTGACTTTATCTCTCATTTCTAATCATATCCATCCTAGTCACTCCCAGAGAGATCCTCAGCATCTTCATCTCTGCTACCTCCATCTCTGGTTCCTGACTTTTTCTCAGTGCCACTGTCTCTAGACCAAACAGCATGGCTGGTCTAGAGACAGTTTAGCTCATGGCCGGTCTTTGAACCGTCTCACCACGGTTTTGTACACTTTCCCTTTCATTTTAGCTGAAACTCTTCTGTCACACATCACACCTGATACTTTCCTCCACCCGTTCCAGCCTGCCTGCACACGCTTCTTCACCTCTTTTCCACACTATCTATTGCTCTGGACTATTGATCCTAAGTACCGGTACTTAAAATCTTCCACCTTCTTTATCTCTTCTCCCTGTAACCTCACTTTTCCATTTGGATCCCTCTCATTCACACACACATGTACTCTATCTTACTCTGACTAATCTTCATTCCTCTTCTTTTTAGTGCAACCCTTCACCTCTCCAGCTTTTCCTCCACCTCTTCCCTCTTCTCACTACAGATTACAGTTTTACCAAATAACTTTTTTTAAGCATTATTTTTAAGCTAAAATATCACTTGTCTTCCAGCATGAACTCATTTCCTTTTATTCCAGCTTTAATTACTTGCCTTGTGCCCTCCAAAAACATGCATGTTACTGTAGGCTGATTGGCTGCTACCCAATTACCCCTCGGAATAAGTGTGTTAGTGGATGGTTGTCTGTGTGTGTGGCCCTGCAACAGACAGTTTGGGGCGTACCCCGCCTATTGCCTGAAATCAGCTGGGGTAGGCTCCGACACTTGCCGCGACCATTAGGCGATTCAGAAGACAAAATAAATTTAGGAGAGCATCAGAAGTTCACTTCTCATCTCTTTCCTCTGACATGGCAGATAGTCAGGTTTCTCTACATCGATTTGTTGCATAATTTACACCAGTTTTTCTCTTAAACACTCCAGTGGGAACTTGACAGGCTTCTTCTGCATGGATTTGAACCGTCTCTATCTTTTAATGAGTTTCTGTTTGACTGTGTAAAGATGGTTGGAGATGATGGAAAAAAGTCCCCCTTGTCCTGAGAGAATCAGTATGTGCGCATGCCATACTTAGAAACACGCAGAATGCACAGAACTATTTCAAGCGACTCTATCGATTTAAATCCATCTCAAAAGGGGAAAGCATTCAGAGAAGAGGAACATGGGTGTTTGTATTACATTCATTTCTTGACCTTTCCTCAGAAGTAGTCAGGTTTCCACGTCTCTGCCATGCATCATCCCGCTAATGCAGGCTCGGGATAATGGTATTAGCGATGCAACACGAGCTTGTGAGAAGAATAAACTGTGAATGGAAGGTGTGAAAGAGGAAAAAGTGTGCAGATTAATCGGAGGACCTGCAGACTGTAAATGCGTTATCACCTGGGGTTATCAGTCATTCTGCTCTGCTGGATGCACTCACTGAATGCTACGACTACGCAGACTTCAGAACCGTTTGTTAACAACCATTCTCATTTTAAGTCAAGATTACAGCTCCCATGAGAGCATGCTTCATGTACCACTGACTCAATACAAAGAGTCACCAGTCAGGATGTCATAATCTTTAATAAAAACTCCCTGATCTGTATATTTCTGGTTAGGGAGCTGAAACGCAGAAATCTAAGACGGTTCCAAGCTGCACCTTAGAGTTATAATTTTTTTTGTTTGTTTCAGGAGAGCTTTAAAACTCACCAAAGCCTTCACGGAATTGTTGAAATAAAACAATGGAAGCTTAAAGGCGACTTTGGACCTTTTAACAATTCCGTTTAGGCTTCAGTGAGTTTAAAACCCTCATGAAATAAAATAAAACCCGGCCCAGGATTTTACGAGAACAAAGCAGTGCGCGAGTGGAGAGATGTGTTTATTAGAGGGGTGTGGATACAAGCGAGAAAAAGGTTTCTACGAGCCACCGGGGTCTTTATGGTGAATTTAACCTCGGGGTCTTGCACAGAGGTTGATGTCTTAGCCGTTGCCAGCTCAGTGTGGAGATGACCAACTATCAGGGGCAGCACATGCACAATGACCTCTTTATCAGCTGCCAAACACTCTCCCTCTGTCTCAGCCCAGCCTCTATCTCTACTGCCCAGCGCGCACACATTCATCACACAAACACACACACATACAACAAATTATTCAAGTAAGCGCTCTGTCTTCTGATGGGGAGGGTTAATAGAAAGAGTGGAGGGGTAGGGAGGGCAGACAGAGAGGCAGAGTGTTAGAAAAGAGGGAAGGGGGGAGCTGGCAGGGGGTGCAGACGAACAGAAGAGCTGCTGTAAAGTGCTCAGATTAGCGGGAGTAATTATACTTCAGTGACGGAAACGCTGAATGCACACTAGTCACTAGTGCTGCACGTAATTTACAAACTACCTAATTGCAATTTTTCTGTTAGTATTGCAATATTGATTCAATATTTGATCTTTATTACTGATCGGGTTTTGTTTAAAGATAGATAGAAATATACTTTATTCATCCCTCAATGGAGAAATTTGTGTGCTGCATTACACCGCAGCACGCTGCCATGACAGCACCAATGGTGGGAGAAATGAAGGGTCAGGTGTATTCCCCAAGGACACCTAGACATGAGCACAGTGGGATTCGATCCAAGGGCAAACATTCTGCCCAATATGCAGTAAATTGAGGCATGGGTGGGGCATGCATCTTCCACAGGAATTGCTCAGTGGTAGACTGGCTGTCTTTGGACCGAGAGTTATCGGTTCGATTGCCAATGAGCTCATGCCCAATTGCCCCTAGAGAAAATACCTAACCCCCAGTTGCTCCCACCATTGGTGCCATCATGGCTGTCTGCTGCGGTGCAAAGCAGTAAAAATAATTTCCCCATGAGGTACAAATAAAGTAAAATTATTACTGCATTACACCCACTCAGAGAAAAACTTGCTGCAAATTTTTGTGGTTTTTTTGGGTGAAATGCCAGAAAACCAGGTAAATTGTGGCTGGGTTTTGTTATATAATTTTTCTAGCAGGAAATATAGTAGCTTAATGTCCAGTTGGTTTTGTCACACATATACACACACACACACAGCGGAACATATACGCAAATGTATGTCTGAGAAAACTTTATAGAGTATGTGGTGAGGAGTTTTACATATCTGAAACCACTAAAAAAAAAAGTAAAGTTGACTAGTTTGCAGCCACCATTAAGCTTGCCAAACCACTTGGCGTGGGGAGAGAAAGTTAGAAAGTTGAGCTCCACAATAAAAATAAAAAGTTTATTTGTGTTCTTGATCTTTACTGTCTTTTCTCTCTGAGAACAAACACACATAAGATCATCATCACATGAACTCAACCGCAGATTGAAAGATAAACTGTGGAGTTTAGAAAGTTGTCTACTCGTCCATGTTTAGATTTTGTTGAGAATTATAGCAGTTAAACTGTGGTGCTATGCTAGCTCGCTGTTAGCTGTATCGATTCTGGATGCTGGGTTTGAATCTGTGTATGTGTGTGTTCTGCAGGCGTGTGTGGGTGCTCGTAGAGGTCACTCAGCGAAACCTGAGCATGAACAGAAGAAATCCCAGGACTCATATCGACCCCTCAGCACAGAATACCAGCACAGCAGATATGCTGCAGCTCTCCTCCATCTCTATTTCTTCCTCCATCTCTGTCATTGTATCGTGTAATTGACACTTGCTGACAGCTGGATATGAGCCGGGGGTTCTGGGATTTGAAAATACCCAAGTCGCGGGCAATAAGACTTTAAAAGACAAGAAGATAAGATTAAAATAAATGACAGGGAATCCAAATAAGGCACCTTTTTGATTGCTGAAGAACACATATCCATACACATAGTCATGAAAGACCACCCTGCCAGTTTGGACACATCATCACACCACATGCGACTGCCTCCTTTACCCACAGACTCGCATGTGCTTTTTAACAGGGCTTTTCTTTCATAAGGTCACAAATGATGCCATCTTAACCATCATTACCGCTGTGGTGGTGGCATCATGCGGGACAAGGTCAAAGTTTAGCTGTCTGGGTGGGCGCGAAAAGGCCAGAAAAAGGCTGTATTGTGGTGACATTACATCAGATAATTTCTGAATATCAAACGGAGTGTTAATGATTACATGCTATAATTCTGTAATCTGATGGTGCAAGATTTAAAACGGAGAGCAAATTCAGCGAGGTCTCATAAATGTTAATATTCACAGTGAATCATTGGTTTGAAAATAAATATTGGGCTTGTAAATTGTTTTCACGCTTCTTCCACCTCCTTCCCACATTTTATCTTTCCACACATCGTTCCTCCATCTCCGTTCATGGCCATTACAGTCCATTGAAAGTGGAATGTAAACCATCTACGGCTCTTGTACTGTGATAAAAAAAAAAGTGTTGAAAACTGTGTTTTAGTATGATGAACATGGCAAATCCAAATTGGTGCCAGGAAACTCGATCAGTTCATTGCCCAAAACATTTTTTTCAGCCAATGTTCATATTTATCGAAAATGAAGGCAGAACACTTCACAAGGACAACATTCTAACGCAATTATTTGTCATGCAATTCAAAAGATTTTCAGAAGAAAGACAAAGATTTAGTCAATTTAATGCCTTGCCCGACCCGAGATGTTTTACAGCTTCCTCTGGACAGGGTAGCCCACACACACGGAGCTGGACTTTGTATAGTGGGCGAGCAAATTATTGATTGTTACACTGTTGACTCTGCAAGAGACTTTGACCTTTTAAAGCTAAAACTTTCAACTTCCAGCTGCTTGAAAGTCCGACCAAAGTTGACCTTTAGCTGCGCCTGTTTCCACAAGCATGTGGAGGTCGCCCCTGGTGGCTCGTCGGAGTGTGACTGAGACGTATACGATGCTTCCAGCATTCATTTAAAATAACATGAAGGCAATTTGTGGTTTTCGTTTTGTGCTCTGGTCAAGCCTCATATGTGGTGTGATACAAACAAGCTCTGGCGTGCTCTCCGGTTCGGTTCAGGTCTTTCACTTCCAATGTAGACCAAACAATAATACCCTGAACCTAGTCACACATTTCCCACCTAAACCTTTAATAGTGCTCTTTCTGAATCAACCCAACTCTTAATAACCATTTTAAAGTTATAAAATGCATTATCATGTCATTGTATTGCATATAGAAAACTCACCTCCTTCTATTGGAGATTTTTATGTTATACATAAAAACATAACATATTTTTGACAAATGGGCCACTTTACAGACCAAAGTTTTTAAGTTAATTGCGGAGTAAATCCATCCTTCTGTCTCCTTTCAATCCAAGTGTACATTTCTGGTGTAAGTTTTAAGTTGCATTGGGACTGAATATGTCCGGTCAAAAGAAATAGTGGACATGGGAGTGATCACGGTCACGCTTACAGATGAGAACAGATGCCTAATGTCACTCGGATTTATAAAATATATATGTGTGTGTGTGTATGGATAAATGACTCAGTTTTTCTAGAAAAATCCATCCTGAAAAAAGCCAACTACTGTATTCTCAAAAATAGGGTGTCAGCACAACACAACCATGAATCTCACATTGTATCACGACCGCAACAAGGTTAGCAACCCGAGCACATATTCTTTTATATTCTAGTTTTGGTTCATTTACATAAAAATGGCACTCTCTGTTGAGAGGAGAGACCAAGCTTAAGCAGAGAGCATGCACTAAAGCACTTCCTTCTTATTTGTGAATATGGTCATGGTAGAGAACAAATATCCATGGCCAAAAACAACCTGGTGTTATAAAAATAGCGGCATACTGGTCAGAGAGCTCGCAAATTACTTAAAATATAAAAATAGAAAACAGAAATTCTAGAATAGAAAATCTTTTTGCGGATGATGTGGTCCTGTTGGCTTCATCGGACCGCGATCTCCAGCTCTAACTGGATCGATTTGCTGCCGAGTGTGAAGCGAATGGGAATTAGCGCCTCCAAATCCGAGACCGTGGTCCTTGCCCGGAAAAGGGTGGAATGCCCCCTGCGGGTAAGGGACAGGGCTCTGCTCCAAGTGGAGGAGTTTAAGTACTGTATCTTGGGGTCTTGTTCCCGAGTAGGGAAAGGATAGAGTGAGTAGGGGAAGGATGGAGTGAGAGATCGACAGACGGATCGGTGCGACATCAGCAATAACAAGGACGGTGCATCGGTCCATCGTGGTAAAGGTAGAGCTGTGCCAAAAAGCAATGCTCTCGATTCACAAGTTGATCTACGTTCCTACCCTCACCTATGGTCACCAGCTGTGGGTGGTGACTGAAAGAATGAGATCGCGGATACAAGCGGCCGAAATGAGCTTCCTCTGCAGGGTGGCTGGGCTCTCACTCAGAGATCGGGTGAGGAGCTCTGCCATCCGGGAGGAGCTTGGTGTCGAGCCGCTCCTCCTCCAGGTCGAGAGGAGCCAGATAGGGTGGTTTGGGCATCTGGTCAAATTGCCCCCTGAGCACTTTGCGGGTGAGGTGTTTCGGGCACGTCCCACCGGAAGGAGACAAAGGGGCAGACCCCGGACCTGCTGGAGAGATTATGTCTCACAGCTGGCCGGGGAACAACTTGGGATCCTTCTGGGTGAGCTGGAGGATGCATCTGGGGAGAGAGAAGCCTGGGCTTCCCATTTAAGGCTGTTTCCCCCTGCGACCCGGCATTGGTTGAGCGGAAGACGACTGAACGGAAAAAAAATCTCTGGCATGAACCCCACCCTCTTTAAAGCCACTTTATGGACTTTTAGGATTCCCGTGGTTTGTTTTCTTTTTTTAGAACAAATGAAACCAAAAATGCCCCGTTAAAGTCACAATACAAAATCTACACTACCGGATGAATTAAGTTTAGATGACTTACTATGACATGTAGCGTCGCTGGTTGGTGTGCATTCAGAAGTTTGTATCTCCGGGTCCTCACAGATGGTGCATGGCAGGCAGGGCTCCAGAGCGTTTTCCTGGTCCGAGTAGGTCTCCTCTTCACACACCTCACATGTTGTATCCTGATCATGGTCACAGTGGCTGAACACACCTTGTCCCACTGGGCACACTGTGCACCTCTCACAGCGTTCAGACACTCTGCTGAAGTAGTAGTTGTAGTTACAGATGCACACGGCATCATTGGAATCTGTGCAGGGGGTCTCCATCCGCATCAAGCCTGTACACTCAGTGCATGGTTTGCACTTCTCTGTGTGGCTGTAGTCATCTGAGTAGGTCTCACCTGTAGACCAGAGGACAGGTCAAAGGAGAAAAGTCAGAAAAATTAGAGAGAGGGAATGCAAGATGGTGAGAAAAGTGGGAAAGGATGGAGAGAGAAAATGAAATATGAGATGATAAACAAGGAGATAAACAGAGGGTCTAATGACATTAATCATGTTTACTGCACATTCATTAGAAGGAAGGACACATTGATCCACATGGGCTCTCAGTGATTTGTGCTGCAGGACAAGAAAGGTGCTCTTGTTGGAAAGCAAGTCAGTAGCATCCTGTGCTAATAACGATATTGATCCCACCGTGTTTGTTGTGTACTGAGTAAACCCTAAAAACCTCAGTCAAGAGCGAATACAGAAACATTTACATGATCTGAGAGTTTGCTGCTGAACATCCTCAGTAGAGAATTTTCTAGTTGGAAAAGAAAAGGGCTGTAAAACAGTCTAGGCAATATGAAAATTATTTTTTGGTTTACCATTTTATTCCTGATAGAAGCACATTTTCTAATAAAAGCACACCCCTGTTTTTTCATAAACCTGAATACAGCAAAGCTTAAGTCTGACAGAAATAAGTCTTCGATATGCAACTTGAGCTCAAGTCTGACGTGTCCTTGTCCTTTCAAATAGTACAACGCATGTGCAGCCTTTACTGGTACCAGTGTTGTGCTCCAAAAGGACTATGCGCTCAAATACGCGTGGAAAAAAACCTTCTAAAAACGTCAACAGGTTTTTAGAAATTGGGCGGGGAACACAAATCTTTAAAGTGCCGAGCACATTATAACAGGTGGGTTTTTTCTTTTCTTTTTTTTTTTCAAAAAAATGACAAAAAAGAAGTTTTTTTTTTGGAAAAGTCATTTTAGCGCTTTTCGGTTCCAGGAGCCACAAAGTTTTTATATATATTTTTATATATATATATATTTTTTTTTTTTTATTTTTTGTTTATTTTGAATTACTCTATTCATCCCTCACCGGGGAAATTTGTTTGCTGCACTCCTTACACCGCAGCAGGCTGCCCTTCAACGGCGCCAATGGTGGGAGAAGTGGGGGCTAGGTGTCTTCTCCAAGGACCCTAGACGTGCTCTCCGTGGGACGCGAACCCGCGACCTTCCGGTCCGCGGGCGAACGCGCTAACCACGCGGCCACCGTCTCCACCCGTATATATATACTGTATATATATGTATATATATATACTGTATATATATATATATATATACAGTATATATACTGTATATATATATATATATATATATATATACAGTATGTAGTTCTTTTTGAGCACAACGCTGGTGGCATACTTAGCCAAATTTTTTTGCACTACAAATTCTTCAATTTTACTTTTGCAAATAGTTCATTTGTAGACATGCAGCCCATCAGTGCCGCCATGCATGCGCAAGTATTCAGAATAGTACGGTAATTTCTCAGTTTTAGATTTAGAACCAGAGAAAAACACCACCGTATAGAAGCCATATTCCTTTATACCCATGTATATGTTTTTGAGCTGGGAATAAAATTCATAAAACATAAATTGAGACACCTTTATTTCTGCAATGTGAGCAACAAGGTCTGCAGACCACGGTGTAGAACCATATGTAACGGAAGGGGGTAAAATATGTGGAGACTAATTGCTTGCTGCTTTTCAATTACTTCTGACACTTCAGCTTTGCTCTCCAGGAACATTTAGTGTCGGGAGGATACAGCAGAGTTTATCACAGAGAAGGTGATGACCTCACATTAGGTTTTTTTTATTTTTACATCAAGACCTCCTTGGGATGCAAGGTGTTCTATTAATACAGCATGTTCATATAATATAGAATTATTTCCAGATATAATTGGATGCCTGCTGAATTATGCATGCTGTGAAAGGAAGAGTGTTTTTTGTGTTATATGAGTGTGTTTTAGTGGTTAGGGTAAGGAGAGAAATTCAACTCGGATTCATTTCTCTTCTCCAAATATCATTTTAGTTTTTGTGACGTGCTCAAATTGTGCAAGGTCACCTTGGAAAAGTGGCAGAGTTTACACAGAAACAGTGTGAGGCGTGATGATGAATCCGGGAAGAGTTCAAGCTTTGCAGAAATCCAGCTGGTGGATCAGTGTGAAAGTTTCCAAACTTGCTTTAATGAGCTGAGAAGTCATGTTGATGCGAGGATTTCTTTTTCTATTTTAATTAACGGCAGGATTTTTTTTCTTTCTTAAGCTTCTAATGTCGCAACAAAAACCATGAACTATGTTTTGGCCAGTTTAAATTTCCTCGTTGGATAAGTGTGTTTTGTTTTCCGGAACATATAAACACATAAATCATTTAGAGTTGGTGGAACAAAATAAATAGAGCTGTGAGATTGTGTGGATGTGTGGCCTCTTCTCGCTTATCTGAGTTTCCATATGTTTCAGGATTCTTTTTTCTTTTTTTAAAGAAAATTTTGAGCAGTGGCATATTTTCTAAGTGGGGAAAACCCTGCGTCCATGTTCCAATCTTGCCTGTGCATTGGCAGGCAAACGCTGGCAGAGAGCAGAGATTTAAACACCCAGTAAACAGCAGCACAGGTAGGCCTGTCACATTATCCAGACGGGCTGAGCTGAGCAGATGGAGGTGATGATACAGAGATGAGTTGGACCAGGCTGTGAGATTTGCAGAAAGAAAAAGGAATCTCTGGTCTATTTAGTACAGAAAAAAATCAGAGATGGTCTTTGAGGAATCAAACTAAATCTAAAAAAAAAAAATCTAATCAATGTGTTGAATTAAAGAAGTGAAAAACTGAATGAAGAAAGATCAGAAGAGAAGGTGAAGAGTTTAATTCTTTTTATTTTTAGATCTATCACTACTTTTTACCCCCGCGGAGATGACTAACTAGTCAAACCGTTTCAATCCAAGCAAGGTGAGTGATTATTTGATCTCGGGAGCGTGAATGTCTTTGTTTTCTTTGCACTCAAGCAAATCCAGTAAAGTTCCTTCTCTCATTTATATCAATTATCCCACAGCCTTCTCCTTCTTCTTAACCGTGCATGTATGCGCATGCAAACTTGTATAAACACGACCACATACAGCCAGTTCAAAACACACATGTAGGCCTTCTTCTGCAGCCAAAGAACTTTTAGACCAAACGAATCAGGAAAGTGAGTAAGCAAGTTCTTAGTCAAATTTGACATTATTTCTTTTGAGAGCCATTTTTATGTTTGGCTTTGAACATGTTCCAAGTCGTGCTGTGAAAAGTCAGCAAAAGTTTTGTCAGCTTCTTAACATAGTGGTTTGAACTGTTGTCAAATCTTGTTAAAGTCTGTTGACTGACTTAAGTTACGCAAGTTTGTCTATGATTCATGTTAAAATGTATAAAAGTTGAACTTTTCTAGTTTTGGTTCCTATATGTTGCAATTTAGTGCTTTTAAAATTATTCTAATAATTTGTTTTGAGGGGTGGACTGGTCGCGTGGTGGTTAGCACAGTGGCCTCACAGCAAGAATGGTAAATGGACTCTACTTATAAAGCTCTTTTCTACCTGCGTTGACACTCAAAGCGCTTGACAGTGTAGCTCACATTCACCCATTCAGACACGCATTCATACCTGATGGTGGAAGCTGCCATGCAGGCTGCAAACCACCATCTGGAGCAATTGGGGGTTTGGTGTCTTGCTCAAGGACAGCTTGGCATGAACTCTGGGTGGGGGATCGAACTGGCAACCCTCCAGTTACAGGGCAGTCACCTTTAACACTGAGCCATCCTTCTCAGAAGGAGTCGCCCTGCAGTCGGGCGGTCTCCAGGGTGACTCTTCCTGGAGTGGAACTGTCACCTTCACATGAAGTAGATTGGCCGCTAGCTATTAAATTACCCCTAGGAATGAATGTGTGTGTGGTGCTCCGTGACAGACTGGTGACCTGTTTGGGGGTCTGTTAAGATTTTATTTAAGATTATCTGCTCATCTGTATACTTACTGGACAACTTACTTATACTTATTTATCGGCCAATCAAATGATTCATCACAAAACTGGACTAAGAGTTCAAAATAAAAGAAGCATCTAAATGAAATCTTGTTGTCGTATTATTCTTTTCAAGTGTGAGAAGGTCTATGAAACACACTTGACAGTGTTGATTGCTAAAAGAAGACGTGACTACTTTTTTTTCACGTGACTACGTCTTCTTTTAGACGTAGACGTAGTGTAAGGGGGGGAGGGTTGTTCCACTTTAGCCCCTCTTGGAGCACACATGTTTTTGGTCCCATTACTGTCATCAATAATGTAACCAAAAATGGCCTTGGAACTGATCGTTGATCTTCCCAATCAGCACTTTGGCTCTGAGCTTTTAGCCCCACAACCACGTTTCAGTAGGCACGCTTTTTTTCTTTCTTTAAAATCTCTGACCATATTTTTATGCAGATGACAAATGATCAGCATTTTCAACACAACTTTATTTTATTAATTTATTTTTTGAGTTGCTCTTTATCGTCCACCCTTGTTGGTCGGCTGAGCTTCTCTCTAAATCTGAAGCAGGTGTTCAAGGGTTTTTCCAGAAGGGAACGTGACAAGGCAAATGTTTACGCTCATGTCGGTGTATAAAAGGAAGCCAGATGATCCACCTCTAGTAAATCTTGTTTCTCGTTTCTTCATCTAAGGACATCAGTGATTCTTGGTGCTTAGCTTTAGGCTTCAAGGAGAAGTGTTTGTGACTTTATTTTCATTCCTTCTGAAATCCTGAGAGAGTTATAGTCGGGTCCGCCAGCGGTGCTCTTCTTAAATCCCCCTATTTTTCCTCAGAACTTCAGATGTTTTTTGGGGCCACTAAGTGAAGCAGGTCCGCTTGTCTCCACTCCCTGGACAGCAGGGCAAAGTGGAGGAGACTGATAAATATTTCAGGGCTGCTGATGCTGGCACTCATCCCGCTTTGGGAACGGAAGACCCAAATGCAGGATGAGGAGGGGGCTAACCGACAGGAAATGGAAAATTAAGTGAGGGGTCAAGGTAAATACAGGTTTTTCCCATATTTACCATGAAACAGGAAATGGATTGGTTTCTTCTGAGTTGTCAATTATTCATTTCTGCACTTAAGAAAAAGTATTTATGGCTTTGGGGTCGCAGTTCCTAACCCCAAAATCCATCTACTCAGCGTCACGAACATTAAGATTTTATCAGCTGTAACATAAATTACATTCAAATGTATGAAAATCCTTTCACACCGGAAATTGAATGCAGTCTCTGGGGTTTTTAAAGCTAATTGCTAAGTGTTTATCAGCAGCGAATGCTGCTGCGACGCTTCACACCGGCATAATTGTTCACCGCTGGAGTCACAATGGACTTTTCAATATGGTTTAATTAGCTGGATCAAACAAATAAGGAAGCATTGATGTTACAGTATGCATGATAAATAGGCAGATCGTGGCCTTTGCCGCTTGGCCCCCCTAATACCGTCTTATCTGCTAGTACAGACGATGAGTCATAGCATCAGGGAGGAGGTGGGGGCTCGGGGTGCTGCTGGCGAAGAGAAAGTGAAATCAGTAGAAGAAAGAAGACACGACAGCGATTTGCTGGCACATTGTGTGAAGGAATTTAGGGGAACAAATCAAATCAGTACAGTAGGGAATGGAAAAACAAAACTGCTGCTTATGCCTCATCTGAGAATGTTTTCTGCAGAAAAATAAAAAGAAGAGAGAAGTTGTCATGACGTCAAAGATGGCGTAATGTCCAGACTGTTCAGCAAGTCTGGTTTTCTGCAAACAGTGCATCATATAGCTGGTTAACCAACTTTGAAAAGGAGGGATTATGCTTTTGTGAGATAAGAATTCTCTCAAAGCACATATAAGTAAAAATGATACCTTTTGTTTGCTTAAATATATATAATTTTTTCGGGTGAAAAAAGCTTAGAAGAACATTTATTCAGTTTCACGTCTGTTTTTGACACCGTGAATTCCCCCCTCCTGTCGCTCTCCACTCAGTCCTGTGCCTTAGAGGCATGCACGACAGAGTAAATTTAGTTTGAAGCTCTAAAGACAGTGTAAAGCGCATCAATTTTGCAAACTAGCATATAAGCTTTTAGAATTTTATTTAGGTGCATTTGTATAAAAAAGTCAAGCACGAGCAGAGTGTATGCACTAAAACACTTCCTGCTTATGTTGGAATGTGGGCGTGGTCAAGAACAAAATCCATGGTGATGAACAACCAGTTGTTTACATCGTATCTGACTAGTGGTCAGGAGGCGTCTCTAATTGCTCAAACATACGTGAATAAAATAGATAAACATTTCAGGTGTGTTATTGTCAGAGTACCATCCAGACATGAAAGAAAACAAAAAAGTTAATTTTGCGGAACCACTCCCTCCACATTCAAACATGATTTACTTGCATAAACTTGCTCTTCTTTTTGTCCATTCCCCTTTCTGATAATATCCCACTTTGATATAATTGATGTGTGTTAAATATTCATTTTAAACATAGCATCTCATCTGTTGCTCATAAAGAAAGCATCAGTCACAAGTTTGTAGTGTTCCTGCAGAAAGAACACGCTCAGAATAACATCCAGCAGCATTCTCCAGCCATGTCTTTGCAAATGAGAAGATTTGTTACTAAAAGACTTGAAGTCAGCAGTCCTTGTTTGCACACAGGATTTGTTTCTGTGTTTACATGTTTCTATAATGGATTAATGCCACCAATCAATGCTCGGCAGCGCTGCAGAGCTCTCTGCGCTTTACTACCGTGCTCATGACCTATACTTTGAAGTTTTCCTCCTCACAGTAACGAAGGAACTTCTTAAAAGGGGCAGAGATATAATGAAGGGATGCAGGATGACTTCAGAATGAAAATAGAAAAGATTTGTTTGCAGCTCTGACTTTTTCTCTCTTCTTTGGGTTAAAGTGAGGTTGGCATTTCTCCCAGCTCTGCGTTAATTTTTCAGTCAGAGTCGAACACATTTGGAGCCACTTATGAGCATCAAACACATGAATTCCGGCTGGATTTCTGAGCACATTTAATAGAAACAAATCACACATTTTATTCAAATTACTAAATTGAAAGAGATAATTAGTTTTGGTACAAACTAGCTTAGTGTTTGGAATTCTAATCCTCAACTTAACAAGTAAAAGTGTGTGATGTAAAAATATAAACTACTGTTGAGGGTTTTTGTTTTTTGGTTGTAGTTTTTTTACACATTTTTGTAATTACCAACGCACAGCATCCAAATTAATGCAATAAAGTTGCTGGGTTTTTGTATGTGTGCTTGTTACTGTACTGCAGCATTTACAGAGACTGTTTCTAATGAGCTCCGTGGGTATTGTTTGGAGGCTGAACGAGAGATTCACACTTCCAGCTCATTAGAAGGAGCTGCTTGGTCAGGAGTCTTGCAGCATCATTTTTCAGCATGTTGGAAAGTTAGTGATCTTCCATGAGTTTTTGCTGACAAAGCCAGGTGAGATTTTGTTAGAGACTGAATAAGTAATATAGAGGATATTGGGTTGGAAGATTTAGATGTAAGTTCCAGGACATGAACTAGATTGCTTCCATTTTCTTAAACTTATTGCTTAAACTATTTCAAATAACTAGTAAACTTTTCACGTCCTGTAGGGACTTAAACATCCAAGTGCAGCAACAATACACTCCTTGTAGAGACATCAGTTGGGCAAACTACGGCCCGCGGGCCATATGCGGCCCGTTAAATGTTTTAATCTGGCCTGCCGAACTTGAAAAAATTAAATAAATATACCTTGTCAATGTTTTGTTTCCCTGCTATTATAATGTTATCTCACTAGATGGCACACTCTGGACATATGGGTTTTGTTGAGGTTACAACAACACTGCTCCCATTAAAATATGTGTGTCTTCGTGATGTGCATGCTGTCAAAATAAACAGTGTGCACAAATATAGCAGGCCATCGAGCCCATCACACGCACGTAAACAAGAGTGTTAGATGTTAAAAAAAAGGCATAATGAGACATCAAGCGCTTAGATTTAAAACCCAGTGCTGCTAGATGCATGTTTTTAAGCGCTATCGTACTAGATTTCAGACCTAGAGTGTTAGATTTGAAATTTAACGCTCTTGATATAACATTTAGCACGCTTGTTTAAAATGTAGCGCCCCATTCTGTCAGTCTAATCTGGCGGTTACCAAAGTACGCCATCTATCTGCTTCTGTTCCAGCCCTTTGTCAAACGTTAGAACTCAATGTGGCCTGTGAACCAAAAAGTTTGCCCACCCCTGATAAAGACCATTCCAAAGATCTCTTAGTTTTCTAGATTCCTTTACGACCGTGAATTTGCTTTATTTTTTTAACAAACTCAATCATTTTTAAATCAATTACGCTCTTATTCTAAAATAGGGGCATCTTTGTTTAGGATTCATTGGTCGTTGCATTTAAATTGAAGCTAGGTAATGCTCAACAACTGTTTGCAATCCAAAAATCCCATAGGCAAATTTTCACAATTTTTCTGTTGTCGAACCAGATTTGTCGTAATTTGTCAAAGAAAACAATGAACTAACCAACTAACTAAACCAGGAAACAATGAATGTCTTTGAGAATTTTTCTTGTCATCATTAACTGTTAAAGAGAGACTTAGTGTGACATCACTCATAACGTTTGGAAAATGGAAACCTACAGTAAAATGAATGATATCCATAATCTCTAGTTTCTTATTGGTTGGCATACTGTGGGTTGTTTATTTATGACTGGACGATATTTCTCAAATCTGGGGAGGTGACATAAATTATTATGGACTATGTTTGTTGGCATTTGAGGTTTAGTCAGAAAAAGTACCTCTGAATACACTTCAGATACAGGTGTTATCATCAAAACAATAAAAACGTATTACTCACTGTCCAAACATGGTTCGCAGACCGTCTGAGTGGCACCACACGCTTTCACCACTCCCTCTCCCGGTGGGCACTCCTCGCAGCATTCCCCGCTGTCTGTGTACTTGCCAGAATCACAATTGACCAGCACCGCCCGCTCGGTTTTAGACGCAGACAGTAATGTCACCTGGCACACCCGGGACAAGGCTCCAGTTAATCACACACACTCATGTGAACTTTAAACCATAAGAAACACTGTTAGTTAAACACACACAGCTAGACAAACTTGTGCAAATGAGTTCAAGGTGTGCAACTTTTATCTTTAAGGCTGATGCTTCAGACTGTAAAATTGTTGCTTGGACTGTTTTAATAATACCCTAAAAGACATCAGCTTTCATTTAAAACTTCTGACATCCAAATGAGGGCACATCCATAAAATCCAGTGTTCTGGATTTATACTGCCCAAACTTATTACCATCCAGAGATGGAAGCAGCAGCTGATGGCGCCCAGAAACCCCATCACAACTCATCTTGTGTTTTTTTTACTCATAAAGACTCATTGAAGAGGTTCTTTTATTCAACGTGACATGTTTAAATCCATCATAAGCCCTAATCTTGATCCCCTTCGCTATAGAAATGTAAAGTAACATCTCAACTCAAACTGATGAAGTACGTAGCAACAGAAATGGGATCAGATGAACAGAAGCAAAAGTTTGTCACTGAATGAGTGCTTATTTGAGCATTTAAAAAAATTCTTAAAGTTGCCCCTTTTTTAAAAAAATATATTAAATTCCCAAAAGTATGCAAATGTCTTCTAGGAATAATCCTGCATCTATCAGGAAATACTAACATGATTTCTATCTGATCAGACATGAGAAACATGGTTTATTTTTTGTTGTCGTCTCCTCCAGGGTCTCACTTTCTTGTTGTATTTTAAGTCATCTGATATGAATGCTGTGCAGCTTTCTGGCAGAGGAACTGAGGTTTTTTGTGCTGGTCTGTGCACAACAATGTTAAATGAAAAGAATTTGTTTTTTAGAACAATAGAAATCACTTCAGTAAATCACATTAATGTCTTTTGGTTTATATTATGTAACTTTCTCATCTTTACTTAATTCACAACTACTGAGACATCTCAGACTTTTCTCTCTCTTTTTGAGTCGTCCTTCCTCATCCCCTCCTCCTTGCTCCCCCTGGTTTCATTCAGAAACAGATGTACCAAGCAGTCCTGCTGCTCTTGCTCAACACTTCTCTCTCTCACTGTACATTTCTCTTCCTCCCCTCAACCTGCTATCTCAATATTTCTGCACAAGCATCAGTTTTTCCGCTCCGTGAACATTGTCAGAAGCTAATTTATTTCAGGATGCACCCGAAAAAACCTGAGGATGTTCACGTCTCTGCCTGCCAACTCCTTTTTCCTGTGTCATCCCTGGAATATCATTCAGTTTAAACAAACACTGATTCAGAGGGAATGAATGGGATGGGCTGTGCTCTGCCTAATTTCATGCTCAATTGGAGAGTTTATTTCTAAATTTAATTTCACCAAAGTGCACCCTACCATCAGCACACTTTTACTCCAGCTGCTATGACAAGAAAGTCTCCCTCACATCCAGACCTGCTCAAACGATGGCTGAACTGAGACCAGAGAGTGACATGTACCATCTACAATCTTAATTAACTTACTTGTGTGCTCAAAATAGACTATAAAATTACATAAAATTACTTGACTCAACTAAAAGCAGATGGAAGTGATGCTTTCACTAAATACATGACAGTAAAAATTAGAAAGACATGAAATATTGGTAATAAAGTTTGAATTAAATTAGTCATGCATGCTTAGATTTGAGTTTTCTATGCAAAATAAAACTCCTTGGAGAAAATTATGACGCATTTACATGCAAGAGCTGCAGGATTGCACCTGATTTCCACTTGACCACCTGCATGTTTCATAAAAAACAATCCAGTCCTGTGTGACGAATGCATCTCTGCAGGAAAACTTTAAACTCCCCTCAAACTGTCCCAACATTTATTAAGACCTGTGGGTTTGGTGCAATGCAAATTCACCAGAGTAAAAACCTGTCAAGGTAAGCTGCAGACTCACCAATGTGCAGAAAACCAGCAGAGAAGCTGTGGTGCTCATCCTGTGTCTCTTCTGGAGCAGATGTTGCGCTATGAGGATGAAAAAAAGCGCTCAAGAGTAAAAATCATCTTTATTCCAAACGTACATTTCTTTTAGTTTTATCAATGAGTCCGCAGCATCGCGCGTCAGTCTGAAGCTGGTGGGCTGGATTCTGTGCAGCCTCTGATAACACACATACACACACACACACACACACTGAGAGAAAGAGAGGGAGAAGAGGCTGTCCTGTCCGGAGAACAGCTTTAAGTGCACTGCAGAGGAGCTGAAGAGAGAAGAGGATCACGACCACCCTCCAGTTTATAAGCCCCTCATAGTTCTGCATCACAACCTGACCCTCATGCACGCGCGTTGCTACGCGTAACAGCAATTACACCATCATTCATATTCATGTTAATCTGTGAACCGATCAGCTCAGAGACCCACGTGCCACACAGTTATTCCATCTAAAATAATCCCACAAAGAAAAAACTGCGATTTTATTTTTATTTTTTTTACAAAAGTCTATAATCAGTATTGTTGTGTTGTTTAAGAATCTATGGTAACAAGTGCACCATATGTTTTATGTATAAATAATCTAAAATTAGAAGAAAAAAAACTTTCACAAAGACCTCAAAACTGGTGCTGAAATAACCACAGATGTCAACACGTGGCCTCAAAGACATACCAAACTGCATGAATGAAAGCATCTAGAATAAAATGTGACACTATGAGATCAAAGTTAAAGGCAAAAAACCACAAAATATAAAAATATATACATACCACTTTTTCACAGATGCTAAACTAACCACAAGAAGCACCAGTTCATCTTTGAAAAACATGGAAAGAGAGAAAACAGGCAGAAAAAAAAACAGAGAAGGTAGTAGATTATTTTAATTCTGGAATTAATTATGCAAAATGTGTTTGTAATGTTTTTACGGAACTGAAAGCCCACGTGTGTGTAATGATGCACAACACACACACACAATATCACGTTTATGTAAATGTGTGTGTGTGTGTTTAGACAACACGACGCTTCTTTAAAGCGTGTGTGTGTGTGTGTGTGCGTGTGTGTGTGTGTGTGCGTGTGTGTGTGTGTGCGCGTGTGCGCGTGCGTGTGTGTGATGTTACAGAATTTAGTTCCTTTCCCCAACTTTCTCTATGTATTCTCATTGCCACAAGAGGGCGCTTCATCTAAATTCCCATCAGCTGCATCCCATAATGTGGGATGATAATGTTCTTAACATTGTCAGTTTGAATTTATGAGAGTGGTTTCATGTTTAACACAGATTTGCATGACAATAACTTTTTTATCTGTTCTATTTCTTAGCTGCTTTTTTTCAAAGCCAGGACAACAGTTTTTCTTTGAGGCTTCAGTTTGAAAAGTTACCATCTGTGTTGAATTCTGTCAACTTTATATTATACTAAGTTCATTTAAATTACATGTGTAAAGCCCAGAGTTTGGAAAACCGTGGCCCGCGGGCCAAATGCGGCCCGCCGAACCTAATAATCGAGTCCACCTAAAGCGAGGAGAGCCTATGAATAAATTTATATCCCCAAAAAATTTTATGTTTTGTTCCAATTTAGTGTTTTGTTCCAAAACACAAGAAATGTAGCCCTTTGTTCACATGATAAAAGCCTATCTGGCCTACGAGGTGAAAAAATGCCCACGCCTGGTACAGCCCATTACCACAAAACAATTTTCTCAATTGGCTTCACATTGTAGATTGACAAAAAGTACAAAAAGTGTAAAAAAAAGTAGGTACACAAAAGTAGATACACAAATACACAACTAAAAGTTAACTAAAAAAAGTGATGTAAACAATTTCAGTACACTCCTGCCCTTAAATCCTCATTCACATTGAGGAAAAACTCAAAAACCCAGCAGTGGAGAAAAAAGTAGAAACATCATGGGGATCCACATGAAAGAGGGATCCTGCCCCAGTATAAGAAGCCAATGTGTCAAAGACTGTTGAATAAATATTAGCTTGTTCCATTCTGCAGTTTTTTATTAGTAGATGGGCTTCATTCTGATAGAAATTGGATGGTAGATCAAGCAAAGAGGCCTCTTCAGTTTGGTGACGCCCAGGACCATCAGCTCCATCAGGTCCATCAGGCTCTGTGTCTTGCCTCTTATTTTTGTTCATACGATACTAAATTTACTTACCCACTCCAACAGCCTAAATGCCTGTCTCTGTGGTGTAACTGTATTTGGTGATTGTTGAGCTACTTTGATTTTACACTGAAGAAAAATCCAGCGCTGATGGGTATTGATCCACATATGATACCTGTGTGTCACCATCTCCAAAACAGGAGCTTTTCCCTGAATCCTCTTCCTCACCTGTCTTCTGTTCGGTGGACACAGAGGACGATGTCTCCGCAGCCGCACGACGATTCTGTTACACTGTAGAGATCTGAATGCCCTTTGGTATTGATCTCAGGACTCATCAATTTTCCCACTTCCTACATTCTCCTCTGAGATTACCCCAAGCCTCATCTAAATGACTTTTGCCTTTAATTTCCCACCTAATACCATGGTTGATTTCAAATCCACTGCATCATCTTCTGGAATATGTAGAACACTATAAACCTTGTAGCGTCTACACGTGTATCAAACTGTTTTCAGCCGATAGCACCACCTGTAGTGTAACAGAGATGTTCACTCCGCAGAGGAAATGTATCCACCCGACTGAATCCAGAAATAGAAAAATGTCCTTTAAACGTGAGCTTGATTAGTAGTGTTATGGTTTTTATGGATAAGCGCTGACTCTGCATTTTCTCAGAGTACGTATCATGTTTCAGCAACATGATTGGTCAGCAGGGGTGAATGTCGCATTAATCTGCAAAATCTCCCATAGAATACAATGTTGGTATTGTTATTTATCATGTGTCGTTATTGATGTGTTTAATAAATGGATATGAAACAAACAAAATCATTTCAAAACTCAGGAAAATGCCAACAAAAGGCCACTCATGGAGGTCTAATCCTCAGTAAATCTTCAGTAAATCTTCAAGGAGGTCAAATTGAGTCGATTACAGATTGTTTCTATCTGTTTTGTGTATATTGGCTTTTGTCTCATCTTTCAAATCAACTGAAGGACAAAAAAAAGCAAGAGAATATTAATTCTGCTAAGAAAAGAATCCCTATGTATAGCCATTTGAAACAACCTAAAATTGTTATAATTATTTGGTTTTATTTTAATTGGTTTTCACAAGTTAGGGACAAGAAAGTGTGTGTTAGAATGTGTTAAAGCATGGTGGTTTTATAAATCCCTTAAATCAATTCATAAAAATAAAAACTATGAATGCATTCATTAGAACAGAGTTAAACATCTAGATACATACCTTGCTAAAAACATATTTATTCAACTCTACATTGTGCACACATATGGTAGCAGACTAGCTCAGAAGAGGAAAAAAAGAAAACTCCCATGGGGAAATCCTCCAGCAGAACCTGACTCAGACAGGGCGGCCATCTGCTTCGACTGGACATGGAGAGAGGACATAAAAGACAGATTGACAGACCACAACCTTCAGGGGGCTGGTTTGGGGAGAAGAAGAGAAATGTAGATGTTATTGAAGCAAACGTTGTCATAAATTTACGCATAGTTGAAAAGAGAAGAATGCTGAGGGCCTCACAGTAGGTACACCTCAGTGTAAGGAATGGCTAATAACCCCTAATGTTATGATTGATCTAAAAGGAAGGTCCTAAGTATAGGCTTTCAGGATACAGGTGTTTGGTTCCATTAGAGATAGGTCTGATATCCAAAATTTCGGCCTCCCATCAGACTCTTAGAGCCATCACTGAAGAGAACAACTCTTTTGGGACTAAAAGGAACTTTGAGATCCTTGATATGTAAAAAGGTTTGGTTAAAAAAAGTTTGGCTTTCTCTCTAAGATTTCACTGGTAGCCAGGGACAAGAAGCTAAAGCTGGGGAAACTTGATCTGTGCTGCCAGATCTCATCAAATTTTTACTTTTGGATAAAGTTAAAAAAGGTTATGGGGTTCATACTTGTGTAGGTGGTTGTCTCCTTAAAGTGTGAGCATCACCTGTGTAAATACAACTTATACCCCACGTCTCAGCTCCTGTTTTCCAGGTGTGTCAGGTTCATTTGTTCTGAGGGGGGTCACATGTTTTACAGCCTGTTGCTTTCATGCTAGCCCATACGGTGACAGCGGGGGATCTATGGGTGAACCTCGCTCTAATCACCAGCCACGTGCAGACATACAGAAGAAGCACTGAGATCTTTTTCCTAGACGATGACCAAGAATGTGTTTGCTATGCCTGCTCAATGGCAAAGTTACCGTTTGTGTCTGTTTTTTGTAGCTGTGAAGGGAATGCTTGTTGGGTCATTGTAAATAAAGTGAACCAGCTCAGAAGGAATATGACACCACTCAGATGGTTTACTGCAGTGCTGTGGCGGCAAGAGAGCCCGCCTCATCCTTAACAGGGGACACAGACCTTCTGATTGAGACTGTACTGGAGTAACTCTGCACGGCGCGTGTGTACTAAAACAAAAAAATATTCATATGTGCAGTGAGGCACATCACTGATGTACAAGGGTTAATGTGTTGTCCAAACATATACAGCAATGCATGCTATTATTACCAAATCAGATAAAACACCCATTCACACCAACATAACAAGCTCCGTTCTGTCGTCTTTTGCTCATCCGGGGCCGGGTCGCGGGGGCAACAGCCTCAGACGAAAAGCCCAGACTTCTCTCACCCCGGCTGCATCCTCCAGCTCACCCGGAAGGATCCCGAGTCTTTCTCCAGCCCGCTGGGAGTGCAGGGTCTGCCTCTCGGTCTCCTCATGGTGGGACGAGCCCAATACACCTCACCAGCAAGGCGCTCGGGGGGCATCCTAACCAGATGCCCAAACCACCACATCTGGCTCCTCTCTACCTGGAGGAGGAGCGGCTCGACACTGAGCTCCTCCCAGATGGCAGAGCTCCTCACCCAATCTCTGAGTGAGAGCCCAGCCACCCTGTAGATGAAGCTCATTTCGGCCGCTTGTACCCGCGATCTCATATTTTTGGTCACCACCCACAGCTGGTGACCATAGGTGAGGGTGGGAACGTAGATCGACTTGTAAAAGCTGATATCTTTTAGGTGCCGCGTCTTCAGGAACCTGAAGTGAAAACAATGTTTTCTTGTGACAGTAAAGCAACCTGAAAAAGTTGCCCTTAATGACTTCACGAGTTAAGCAAGGTCACATCTGTGTCTGCAATTTAGAAGACGCACTTGTGTTTAAGATCAACTGAAGTATTTACATTTATTCAACATTCTAGTTAAGTAATCTAAAGTTACACTACAATATATTTTATTTGTATTGCTTTTTTTATTGTGGTTTCTAAAATGTCATGGATGACAGCACTCTGCTCAACCAAGAAGTGAGAATAGCCGATGGGTGAACATCTGAGGAAACACCTGTTGGTCCTGATGGTCCTGATCTCACACCTAATAAAGAACAGTGCTTGAAAGTACTAGGGTTTTTTTACCGTTTAACAGGACTATTCAACCGTTCTTCCTGTCTCCTTTGTGGCTTGTTAAACACTACATGTGACGCTGACGTCGAATTTGAATCAAAAACTTTTGAACAAGACATATTACTCTTTTTGAATGTGGAACACGGGCAATCTGAACGTGTTGCAGTTTTATGGACATCAATCTGAGTCAGCTACTTCCTAATTGCTTTCCCCAAAAACACTTACAACTACTATCAAACTATGACTCTTTTGGAGGGAGGTTCATCAAATTTAGATTTTAATTAAGTAGTCAATTCACATTTTTTTCATAATTTTCTGAACAATATTGTGTATAATTTTGCTGGTAAAACAACTGAAAACAACCCAAAGCATACACAGAAATACCATATTTCCTCTGAATCAGCACCCTTGCGTCCGTTTCGCTTGAAGTAACAGAGAAAATAATCGTGTCCGTCAGGTCCATATGCATCCAGGACTGGGGTGACATGCTTTTTACTGCTGCTCCAGCTGCTTTGTGAGACTATGATGAATGCTAATGCACAGAGTGCACCACTACCTGCACACCTCTCTGTGAGGAATTCAGGTTCAGGATTTTTTTTTTTTTCTCTTCTTTAAAGCGTCGACCTGAAACTCACACCCACTGCATGCTGGGAATGGTCAGAGTGTAAATTAATCAGGTTCTTTTTCTCTTTAACACATTGGTTTACGAGCGTATTTTAATGTTAGTTTCTAATGATAAACAGGTGTGTGTTTTTTAACACTACATTCCAAAAAATTATTTTAATGATACTTTTCTTTATCTTTTTTTGTAAATAGTGAAAGTCAAGCCTCCCTGCACAGAAAGCACGTTTCGTCCGATTGTATCTGCAATCTTGTTCTTTTGGTCACCACTCACAGTTGATGACAAGAGGTTAGGTAGGAAATATTTAAAAATTAATAATCATTTTAAAATGATTCGATGAGATTTAAATACAATGTGGAAAAAAATTGAATCCTCATGTATGTCTGTAATGTACAGTTCTAAAAATATACAGAAAGTAAAAAAAAACTGTTTCCTGAAAGAAATTTAGTAAAATCAGAGAAAAAGCTGAGTTATTATCCATAAAAAATAAAAAAAAAATACCTGGAAAGTTTATTAAGTATGTGCATTTGTAAAAAAAAAACTTTTTGTACTAAATGGCATCAATGAGCTGGAGCGAGCTCTTCATGGCTCACTTCTGAGTAACTTGGGAATAATTTAAGAAGGAGTAATCAAAGAAAGTTAATTAAATATCCTCCAATGTCTGCTGCTCAAGCTAAAATGATTCTTCAGCTGAGAGACAGTATGATTGCACAATGCTCCAAAATATTCAAATACAGCCCAACATGCTTGTACTTGGTAATATCAGAATCAGAATCAGAATGCTTTTATTGCCATGTCAGTGAAAAACATCAGAGACTAGGAACAAGCATGAAGCCAAGCATGAACAACTATGAAGCCAGCATAGAACATTTTGTGGAAAAAAAAAACTGTGATTATAAACAGACTTTAAAAACTTTTTTCAAAACGTTTATTTCCTAAAATCTACCCAAGTTTTTTTTTATATTGAACACTAAATTGCCAAATTGCACTGTAAAATGTCATATTTCCTGAACTCTGCCTCTTCCTCGCATCCCCTGTTACTGATAAATTTGTGGTATATTAAATCTGGATGGCCAAAAAAAAACTTTTAAGCATTCAATCAGAGCCGATGAGAGTAAAAGTACCCAATGAAAAGACCTGAATTTGGACTCTGGTTTGAATTTGTGCAAAGCTTGTGTGTTTCATATGAATTTCTCTTGAAAGCGAAGAACAGTAAACATGAGTGCCTGAAGGACTCGAGGATACAAATTCTCTTACGCACAAACTCAGACACATGAAAGCAAAGATCAGTAAAAGACATTAATCTTGTAGCATGATGTCTGAAGCAGGTCAACTTGTGCTCAAGTAAATCATTTGTCTTGCTGAGAGTAAATAAAAAGCCAGCTTGAGTCCTTAATAAACACAAAGGCATTTTTCCGACAATGGTAAAGATAATCTTACTATTTAATAGAGAAAAGATTAGGTATTTTGAGATGAGTAAATTTTATTGATATATTTCAGTTAAAAAATTCCATGTGTAGCTCATGGAAAACATCTGCTTAAACAAACTTGTTTTTTATTCAGTGATAAAATTTTGACTTTCAAGATATGAGTTTTATGAGTTTAAGTGGTAAACAAAAAAAAAAAAACTAAAGCAATCATGAATATGACGATGTGAGTCAACCTGCTTGTAGGATACTTTGAGACTTCATGTCCCCCTGTAGTTTTGGCCCTTCTCCAACCTTCAACATCTATATTTCCTGGTTTATATTTGCAAACTATTTACATCTGGTGAACGCATCTCAACCTCAGAGTGGAATTGCTACAATAATAGCTGTTTTTGGATACGTAATCAAACACAGGTGATGTGCCGTCCCCCGCCTGGCGGTCTGTTTGAAACATGTGGTGTCCGTTTGTCAGCCTGCTCCTCTCCTACCTCACTAATCCCCCCCAGCAGCTATTCCAACACATGCTGAGTTATGGCTTTTAACAGTGGCATCGGCCCAGATCTGCCACTTTAGCAACTTAAAGATAAGAAATGACTGTGTCGCTATAAAATTATACTACATTCACACTGTTTTCAGGCTGCAGTGGAAGGTTCTCTCAGCTCGGAAAACATGTGGTTTTTGAAGAGCAAGCTGTGCAGCATTTGTATTTCATACTTATTTATTTTGAATATTCACCTATTTTCTGTGTTCTATTTTGAGAGAGGCCAGACAGAGTGGTTCGGGCATTTGGTTAGGATGCCTGCCGAGCTTCTCATTGGCGAGATGTTTCGCCTTCCCGCTCCAGAGGCAGGTCCCGAACTTGGTGGAGAGACTACAGTATATCTCACAGCTGGCCAGGGAAAGCCTCTAGATCTTCTCAGGTGAGCTGGAAGATGCAGCCGGGATGACAGATGCCTGGGTTTCCAGTTTGAGGCTGATGCCCCCGCAAACCGGCCCCGGATAAGCGGAAGACATCGGAACAGAATCTATTTCCTAAAACGCCCACTACCTTTCTACCAAACGGCTGTAGACCAGCTTTTTGTTGGTCTTTTTTTTAAAAAACATCAGTATGTGAACAAGAGCCAAGAAACGATTGTTAAAATGGATCACTTTTTTTTTTTTCATCAAATACCTCAAGTTGAACAAATAAAGCAAATCTTCGCATTAAATTATGCTCTGAGGATCTAAAAAAAACCTGTCATTTGAATTTGGATCAGCTTTGTTAATTCTTTACCCTTTTTCACATTATTATACATATCTTTAACATCTTTAACATTGAATTGATAGAAAAGCAGGATTAAAAAGGATCTATTTGTTTTAAAGCTTTTCTTCAATGCGCTGCAGTGGCGTCATCCATACGTACACGTCTGCATGTCGCACCTCCAAGCCTCCCACAGAAAAACAAAGTAGTCATTTCCTGCAGGAAGAATGAAGCCTGATTGCTTGTACAAAGGCCTGTGTCACCCAACTGCAACCAATGCATTATGCTAATGACTGTTCATCCATTTCTTTTTGTGTGTTTTGAATACAGATTGTAACTGTAAAAACATCCTTCACCTCAAACGCCTCATAGTTTGATAGTACCGGGGGCTGCAGAAACATTTGTAAAAGCACAGATTAGGATTCCTATTAATACGTATTCATTGCAAAGAGTTATTGTCAGTATAATTCTACGAGGAGATGGTGCAGTATGTCAGCTTTGTATGATTTTTTCCATGTCTTCTTTCTGTAAACAGAGTTCAGGTCTTTTCTGTGTATCTGCAACTGTTTCTCAGCGAGTCTAAGAAAAACAAATCATCAGATTTTCTATCATGACTCATTATTTGTTGAAATATTTGACGCTAGAAGCAAACAGCAGCCAATTTTTGTGTTACAAACTCCTCATAAATGAACCTAATGAGACACCAAACTCATATTTCATAGATTTCAACATCCAATGTTAGACTTAAAACACTCTTGTTTGAATAAACTTATTAGCTGACAAGTTAGAACCAAGGTTAGCATTGGCGTATTATGGAACATTTTTTCCACACTGAGAGCTCAGCAAGGCTTTGTGAATAGTGGGGATGGGTTGAAATTTGTTAATACCTGCTTCTGTTTTTTTTTTCTTTTTTTGGCTTTATTCAGATTCACATCTCCAAACAACCGTGCACACATACTTTGGCTATTTTATACTAGCGTGTGCTCAGCATAGTTGTTCAAAACATAAACTTCCTTTTTTAACAAATGCAAAGAGTTGCAGGCCTGGTGACATTTTTTTTTTCAATGACAGGATTTTTCAGCAGTGCAGCTTTATCTGTTTTTTTGTTTGTTTTAAATTAATTTAGTGATTAACTTTTTCCCCTTTATCTGTTTTACAGAAACTTGTCTGGGAGACATCAACGGTGATTCCTGTGTGAACATAACTGGCGTCACTTTACCACAGACCAAGAAGTGTAAAAGCTAGACTCTTGATCACCTCTCGGAGGTGCTGACAAAGGACAAGCTCCACTTTGAAAATTTGACATGTGTCCTGAGTGATCCGTCCATCCTCCACCTAACCTATAGAAGGGGAAGGAAAGGTGAGTTTCACTGGGGGTGAGGAGCATGTGTATAAAAGGTATGAAGCGAGTGCTTCATCGATGTAGTGGTCGACCCTCTATTGCAGGGAGTGAAAATTCCTTAAAAAAAACACAAGTGGAAAAAAATAGAAGAAACCTCATGGAGATTCGGTTGAAGTAGGGATCCTTATAAGGAATAGATCGAATAGGTGGTTAAGAAGGTGACTTATTGACTATGACATTTTTTGCAACGCTTTCTCATTTGTAATCTATATAAATTGATTAAATTGAATAATCAGATTCTCTTTTTCAATGCTCTTTCATCTTTTTCTTCTGTTTAAAAAACACAGCAGCTTTTGAATGATCTGGCAGGATAAAATAATTCTGTTTTTTATTTCTCACTCTCTTCTGTCCCCTGAGTAAAGTAAAGAGAGGATAATTCTGCCATTCGCCTGAAAGAGAGCAGCTCTTATCTGTTTTTTACTCCTACTTACGTCCTCATAGTGGCACCTCAGTAATCTATAATAATCACCTAAATGGATGAGTGGCTTCACTCTTTGTCCCGCTGATGGAATATTGATAGGATTGTGTGGTTTTAAACCTTGACATCATTATGTGGCCTGTGAGCATCTAAGTAGGTAAAGGAGCTGTTTCCTCTGCATGAATTAAAGATGCTAGTCCATGTTAGACAAATCACATACAGTGAGAAGAAAAAAAAAAACGCTGCCAGCATATGCATATAAGCAAAACCAGCTTTACTTTGCTATCGATTCAGAAAGACTTCCATCATGGACAGTTTGTTCTTGGATTAAATGAGCTGCTTTACTACCGGTGAAATTTCATTTTGACTTTATTATGTTGGTGATGAGAATTTTTGAAGATGACCACTTTTAAGTCCAACTCGCATGGTAATGAGTATTTTTTGAAGCGTACTTCCAGTTGTTTGTGTGTTTAGTAGCTCATTTGGGATAGGGTGAGATTTTTTGGGATATTTGGCAGATAGGGTTAGATGGAAGACACTGACTTGCTGTAGCGACCCCTGAAGGGAAATGCCGAAAGAAGAAGAAGAATTTGGGAAAAAAATGGTGACTTAAAAATTATAGTGGCTGTTCCACCATGCAGCTGTCCAGCTCCATCCCATCCAACTCGCCCCAACCCAATAATTGTTCAGCTGTTTGGAGCTTGTAGTCTCTCTTGGACTACTTGTAATGCTATCAGACACAAGAAGCCCCATATGTGGCTGTTTGACCTCAGTGTTCTGACTCTTCATCTTGAGTAAAGTGCACCCAATGTCCCCTTTGAGCTGCGCACCTGTGCAACTGCACACTGCTGGCAGAATGATAACGCACAAGAAAACCCATGCAGCGCACAAAATGAAACTGAAGATAGGAAAATGATTCAGAGCTCCGGAGCATATCGCTTTCTTTATGAAACAAATTGCTTCAAACCGCTGCTTTGGAGTTTGGTTTGTCGCTGCTACTGACATCACTAAAGAGCAGTGGCGGTCGGTCAGGGCCAGCAGGGCCTTCTCTGCTTGCCTAACTTAACCAGACATCATTATCATAATTATAATAAAAGTCAATTTCATTTTAAATGTATTTTTCCTAAATAAATACAGTGGTGGTCAAAAGTTTACATACACTTGTAAAGAACATGATGTCATGGCTGTCTTGAGTTTCCAGTTATTTCAACAACTCTGATTTTTCTCTGATATAGTGATTGGAACAGATCCTTCTTTGTCACAAAAAACATTCATGAAGTTTGATTCTTTTATGACTTTATTATGGGTAAACTGAAAATGTGACGAAATCAGCTGGGTCAAAAATATACATACAGCAACATGAATGAGCAATTTTGGAGACTTAGAAAGTTGTGTCAATGACATGAGCTTCATAGCATGACCTCTTAACTTCTTGTGAGTGATTATGAGTGACTACAGCTGGTGACTTCTCTGAGGCCATTTAAAAAGGGTTCATTGGATAAAAACACCCACAAACGCTACAATGGGAAAGTCAAAGGAGCTCAGTACAGATTTGAAAAAGAGAATCATTGACTTGAATAAGTCAGGAAAGTCACTTGGAGCCATTTCAAAGCAGCTGCAGGTTCCAAGAGCAACAGTGCAAACAATTGTTTGTAAGTATAAAGTGCATGGCACTGTTTTGTCACTGCCACGATCAGGAAGAAAACGCAAGCTGTCACCTGCTGCTGAGAGAAAACTGGTCAGGAGGGTGAAGAGTCAACCCAGGAGCACCAAAAAGCAGATCTGCCAAGAATTAGAAGCTGCTGGAACACAGGTGTCAGTGTCCACAGTCAAGCGTGTTTTGCATCGCCATGGACTGAGAGGTTGCCGTGCAAGAAGGAAGCCCTTGCTCCAAAAGCGGCACCTTAAGGCTTGACTAAAGTTTGCTGCTGATCACATGGACAAAGATAACACCTTCTGGAGGAAAGTTCTGTGGTCAGATGAAACAAAAATTGAGCTGTTTGGCCACAATGCCCAGCAATATGTTTGGAGGAGAAAAGGTGAGGCCTTTAACCCCAAGAACACCATGCCTACCATCAAGCACGGTGGGCCTGTTTTGCTGCCAATGGAACTGGTGCTTTACAGGGGGTCAATGGGACAATGAAGAAGGAGGATTACCTTCAAATTCTTCAAGAAAACCTGAAGTCATCAGCCCGAAGGTTGGGTCTTGGGCACAGTTGGGTGTTCCAACAGGACAATGAACCCAAACACACATCAAAAGTGGTAATGGAATGGCTAAATCAGGCTAGAATTAAGGTTTTAGAATGGCCTTCCCAAAGTCCTGACTTAAATCCCATTGAGAACATGTGGATAATGCTGAAGAAACAAGTCCATGTCAGAAAGCCAACAAATTTAACTGAACTGCACCAATTCTGTCAAGAGGAGTGGTCAAAGATTCAACCAGAAACTTCCCAGAAGCTTGAGGATGGCTACCAAAAGCGCCTAATTGAAGTAAAAATGGCCAAAGGACATGTAACCAAATATTAGCATTGCTGTATGTATATTTTTGACCCAGCTGATTTCGTCACATTTTCAGTTTACCCATAATAAAGTCATAAAAGAATCAAACTTCATGAATGTTTTTTGTGACAAAGAAGGATCTGTTCCAATCACTATATCAGAGAAAAATCAGAGTTGTTGAAATAACTGGAAACTCAAGACAGCCATGACATCATGTTCTTTACAAGTGTATGTAAACTTTTGACCACCACTGTATATAATTATTCTCCATATTCTGTTTTCTTCATGTCATACTATATCCATTTGGTTATACAGCTTTCAATGTTGTAACGTTAGGTCAAAGTTTTTATCCAATCAGAATTTAGCTCGCTGGTGTCGCTGGGCTGTATGAAATCTGCCTCCAGGCCTTCAGATTGAGCAATGCGGGCCCTGCTTACTGCAGAGTAAACGGGCACCTGTAGTTTCTGACAGCCAATCAGATCATGAGGTGTTGATGTTTACACCTTCACGAAGGTCCTGAACGTGACATGTATGCGTGACATGTACGCGTCTTGTGATTGGATACTCACTTGACGTAAGCAGAAGCATGTCAGCAAAACTACACCTGAGCCAGACCCAGAACCTTTAACAGAAAAATCTGAAATATCTACTCGTTTTTTTTCACCAACAATGGCAGAAGGGTTTCAGAATGGCAGAATCGATTTCAAGACCACGAAAAATGACTGTTTCTCTACCTTCTCGACTCTCAGCACTTTTAGACATACCGGAGAAAATTTTCGCAGCCGTTTTGGGTGAGTGTAAGCATTTCTGTTTATTTTTATATGTTCTATACGCGGGTTTATTGATGTTTAAATGCTCTTGAAAATGGCCTGTGTTGTACACCAGTGGTCCCCAACCACTGGGCCGCGGACTGGTACAGGGCCACGGGTCATGTAGTACCGGTAGTACTACATGATAACAGTAGAACTGTTATTTTTATTCACTTTGTTTTTGTGATGTATTTTATGATGTATTTTTAAGGTACATGTTTACCGTTACCATGGCAACAAGAGTGCGTTCGAGCAGAGAGAATGTTTCGCGTTATTAAGAAGCTGCTAATAAATTTTCTCGTGAAGACAAAGTGCATTTAAGTTTATTATTATTGATTATAAAAGCCATTTTTTTCAGGCTGGTCTCATCATCTTAAGACCAGTTCGTGAAAATATTGTCAGACACTAAACCGGTCTGTGGCGCAGAAATGGTTGAGGACCCCTGTTGTACACAATTAAGGTGATGCAACGCCCAGTAGTGCCTACGTCTGCTTCTGTATATAATTTCTCCAGCCGTGGTGTCATTAATGATGGTATTTGAGGGGTATTTATTTAAGTCGGACAAAGTAGCACATCACCGAAGGCCTAGGTGTGAAATGCACGGACCGCCACTGCTAAAGAGTCAAAGTTTTTGCTCTGTTGACACCCTTCTGCTCGGAAAGCTTGTGTGTTTGCTCAGACATATAAAAAATTAGAGGGAACATTGGTGCACTGAAACTGAAATTTTGTTGTTCCCTTGTGGTTCAACGACAGTAAAGTTTTTCGACTTCTAAACACAACCAGAAAACTTGTCCGGACTTTCTCAAGTCTAACAAAGCCTCTCAAATAAAATTTTTAAAAACATTGTCTGAAGAAGAGGAATGAAAAAAAACAAATGATAAAATTAAATTAGACAATAGGTATGTTATGCTGCAAAAACTGGTAATAAAAGTGATGAGCATCACAACATCCATGAAGAATCAAATTGGTGAGAAAATGTTGAAACAAATTCAATCAGGAAATCTATCCTGATTCATATGAAATTAAAAAAAACATAAAAATGTAGTAATATTACAATTTCCCAAAGATCATTTTGTAAAACTATAGAATTGTTGTCAGCATGTGTTTTGCAAAATAGGAGTAATAAAATAACGAGCCTGGACCAAAGAAATGATGAAGAGCTGTGACAGAGAGTATTAAATCTGGAAATGAACAATTATCTAGATGAAAAATGTTGAGTTGCAATCATATATATGAATTGGTTCTTTCCCTCCAGCTTCCCATAACCATCATTTTACCTCCAGAACATAATCTTCCTGAGATCTGGACTTCTACTTTTAGCTCATTAATGTAGAATAACACAAACTAATGAAAGCTTTAATTGCCTCTCGTTCATGTAGATTTGTGTGTACGTTTCAGTGTTTTCTCATCTTGATTTGATTGTGTTACTGTGAAGAACACTGATAAAATACTGTGTGGACATGCATGCATGTGTTTGTTGGGTGTGTGTTCATCTTGCATTTCAATTCCATAATGTTTTCTGTCTCATTGGAAATGATCAAAGGCAAAAGCCGGTCATGTTCACTCGACTAGGTTACATGACTGGTTTTTAATGTCCTGGAAATCCTCAACATACAGACTAAATAAACATTGAATGCAAGTTTGTGTAAGTGTGTGTGCCTCTCAAAGGCATATCAGAGTTTATACAATGCACAGGATATGAGTCCATTTCTCATTTTTGGCTCCAAAAACTAAGTTTGTGTTTATTTGCCTGATTTTTTTATCCTTTTTTTTTTTTTGGAAGCCTTATAAAAAAATATTGCACTAAATCCTTTAAAAAACACTTTTTTGTATGTGGTTGTCATTCAGGCTAGAACTCAGACTTCTCTTCTCAACCATTCTGGCTACAATGTTACAAAGCCTGCCATCCACTTACAATGTCAAAAATGGGATAAAAACAACCTTTATTCATGAATCCCATGAGGTATAAAATAACCTCTATTACCGCAATAATCCATCACGCCAAGGAAGCACTTTATCACCTGTCAGTGAAGGATGTCCAAGTTTTGATGAGGAAAAAAAGGACATGTTAAGTATGACTCATCTTTGCCAATGAAAGGAGCAGGATACGATCATAAAACCAGTTCTGCATGAGTTAGTTTTATTTTATTACAACCCACGTGAGAGCACAAAGACAGGAACGTGTTCAGCAGTTTCCATGAAATGAGCAAAGAAGAAAGTTTGACATCAAAATAAGAGAAATAAAACAGAACTAGACAAATTGTGTACCATGAAAGATTTACTTTATCCTGTAATAAATTAAGTTAAATTTGTTTGTCTTTGAACAAATCCAGATGATTACAGAAAAGGTAAAACAAAAAAAGCACAATCACAATGTGAAACGCTTTTAGATTCTATTTCACGGCTTTGACACAGCATTGGGCACCGTTCATAGTCCTCTTTGTGTCTTTCCTTAAACATATTGAAACCCCATGATTATAAATGTTGTCAAGTAGAACATGACCCATTGTTTGTATGATCTATTACATTTCTATTTCTTTCTACTGTAACTAGCTACTTCCCTGTAATGTAGCCTAATCCCAAACAGCAGATGGATGGGATTAAGCTACATTACATGAACAGTGTAGGATGGAAGGACGGCTCAGTGGGGAAGGAGAGCGGCCTGTAACTGGAGGGCCGCGGGTTTGATATCCCGCCCGCAGTTCATGCAGAGGTGTCTCTGATCAAGACATTGAACCCCCAATTGTTTCTGATTGTGGTTTGCAGCTTGCATGACAGCTTCTACCATCAGGTATGAGTCTGTTTGGATGAGTAAATTATACAGTAAAGCGCTTTAAGTGCTGACATACGCCAAAAAGTACTGTAATACTAGAGTACCTTTGCCATTTATATTATGTCTAGTCCTGACCAGAAAGCAAGGATTGGTTAAAGTGGCTATACCAGACTTTCAGCACTTAGAAGCTGGGCAGGCTGGGCCCGGGCAGTACTTGGATTGGAGACCGCTGAAACCCCAGGTGCAACAGTAGGGTAGCCCCTGAGAAAAATTGTGGATGTGTCCCTGGACAAGACACTTCACCCATGTTGCCTAGTCTGGATCTAGTGTGTGTATGAATGGTTGGTGATGGTTAAAGAGACCGAAGGCGCAAAATGGTAGCCTCGCTTATATCAGTCTGCCACAGGGCAGCTGTGGCTAAAACTGTAGTTTGTCGTTACCTGGTATGGCGTGAATGAGTAATGCATATGTGTAGCGTCGTTGAGCATCCTGAAAAATGCTATAAGTACAATGTATTAATAAAGCAAAAAAATACCTATTGTCACGGCCCCTTCCTTGCCTGGCAGGGGCGGAGCCTCCTGCAGGCAGAGGGAGAGCCATCTGAGTGAAGCTAGCTGGGCTCATTTTGAAGGAGATGCCTGCACTAATTGTTTTCTCTCTCTGCATGTCAGCTATGCTTTTGGTTTTTCAGTTGTTTCAATGTTGAATTTGTATTTATGATGGTTGTGTCTTTATTTCATAATAAATTTAATTTGATTTGGCCCATACTTTCTCTCTGTTTCCCTCATTTTTGTCCCAGAGCAAGTCTGTGACACCATGCGCCCACCTTGATTTTTTCAAAGCTTTATATGTAATTTTTGCCTGGGAATAAACAGTGACACTGCTGAGTCGCAAGAAAAATTAAACATTACGCTATAAACTTTTAAATTGTTGCATTGTTGCACTTGCATAATGTTTACACCTCAAAAATGCTTTTCCATTTTACCAAGTTTATTAGAACTCATCAAACGCATGGCAAACCAACACAGTTGAGGATGATTGAATTCAATTTAGTTTAACAGCAATCTAGTGTTGAAACAAAGTTCTGGAAAAGTTTGTATGTTGACCTAAACGGGTCGTCCATGTGTTTACAGTTTACCACCGGGGAGGCATGATAGTGCGCACCAGTTTAACCACAGTCTAACATAAAGTTGTCAAGATAATTTACACAAACCGTCAAAATGTCACTGAGCAACAACAAACGTAACAAAGGGAAATCAGAGGATTTTTGCTGAGCTTTAGAAATTTCAAACGTTTTGCAGGTAATGCAATGAACTAAACTTTGTGAATTTCTATCCAGGTTTAGTTGTATTTTTATAGGATTAAAAACCTTCCTTACATGCTGTCAACATGCCGGGGTAAGACAATGTTGTGAATGTGTTCCATCTGGTTATCTACAGTTAGAAGCCAAATGTGTGAAGGTGAGATAGACTTCAGGGTCAAACCCCGAAGCCAATAAGACTCAATTGATTTACAGAGCGCTCTCCCTCATCTGTCTCTGAAAACAGTTCTTGTAATGGCCACTTCCGAAGCAGATGGGGGGCTAGAGTTTTACCTTCCACTGATGTTGTTTTTTCTCTCCTGTGGCCTCGAGTTTTAAGGTTAATGATTTAACGAGTGAGACCGACTAAGAAACAGACACATTTCCAACATGACCCAGGAATTCAGTCCAGTGGTGGTTGGTGATTTCCCTTAATTGTTTCCTGAACTTTGCCCTTGAGGTTTTCCCTGACCTGACATGTCCTGATGGGGCCGAGTGACAGACATGGACCGGGAAGATGGAATAGGGGAAGTTAGTTTGTGTGTTCACATGTGCGTGTGTGGTTGCTTTGGTCTGAACCAGGTGGTAGCGAAGCCAAATGTGGCTCATTTACGTCTGACGGGCTCTCCTCCATCACCTCTAAACATGAAGTCTGGATTTATTCAGACTGGTCCTGAACAGATCTGGTCAAATTGTTCCCATAGGCTAAATGGGATGTTGTAATGAGGTCTGAATGAGGCCAAAAGTTCCCACATTCATTTACAACTTTGCTAATACAGGTATCAGAGCTGGAGATGGAACAGTTTTTAAAAGAATGTCTGTTCAAAACGAATGGCTAATAATCTGTATCACTAGAAATACTTTTTATTACCTCTTTCTCTTGAAGTAATAAAAAAGTAATGTACAATTTTGTCTTTTTACTATAGAAACGAGAACGTTACCTTGAAAAACATGTGCTTATTAATTTTTATGTAGAAACTTAATCCCACAAACAGCTGAAGCGTAAAAGAATAATCTCCAGCGTCCAAGTATAGCTTTAAATAATTGGAATTTTGATCCAAAATAATTCAATAAAATCAAAAACTTTATTTAATTTTGGCTAAAAAATGTAGCGAAGCTCGAAATTTTCTTTTTTGTTTATTTTAAAAAGATTATCTGTACAAAATAGATGGATAAACCTCTATTAGTACAAGTAATTGAACTTGATAGATATAGTAAATAGATCGAGGTGCAACGCGCTGGCTAAGCCATGTATGCGAGATGGACGATGCGGTACAAAAATGCCAGCAAGAGGGACCTGAAGTTGTGCTACATCAATGCAGCAGCTGAGTCCTAATGAGTATCTTATCACTAGCGATTGCAACTTTTATTATTGTATGTTGTTTTATTTATTTGTGTGTATGAGTGCCCTGTGGGATTGTAGCAGCTGAACACAAGGATTTCTCCTGGAGGAGATTCATAAAGTTTTTATCTACAGTATCTCGAGGCAGCGACCCCTGACCGCTATAGGTGGCGTGTGGTCAAAATTTGTATCAAGCAGGCCGAGTAGAACAGAGAGATCTAGTGCGAGACCACATAAACCTGGAAACAGCAAAAAAGTCATTCTGCCAATGCTCCCCCATGACTCATACGACCCATTACATTTGCAGCAAGTGTGGTAGGAGCTGCAGCTCCCACATTGGCTATTCGGCAATAGCCAACTCTGCACAAACAGATAAGTAGAGAAAGAAGGATGCCAACAGTACTAATGTATTACTTCTCGTAATTATATTAATAGATATTACCTCAGGTGCTTGTGATAAAACCTCCCGTTTTTTACCACAGAAACCAACAAGTTGCATTAAAATACATGTGATTATTGATTCTATGTCAAAACTTCATCCCACAACCAGCTAAAGCATATAAAAATAATCTTCATAAAATCCCATAAAATGATCCTTCGTCTTCAGCTAGAACGTTTAGCTTGAAATAATTGGAATTTCCCTCCAAACAAATCCAATAAAATCATATTCCAGTTTAATGAACATATCAGAACTCCAAAAAAGTGTCATGTTTTACCATTTATGAAAATAATAATAACCCTTTTTTATACCTTTCATCCCGCTCATTCCAGCGTTGGCGAAACCTTGTTCTGTTTTTTTTTAAGCTCCACTGATTAAAGCCAGAACACTAACTGTTTTAATGAAGCGTTGGTGTGGTGTTGGCACGTGTTTGTGTTAATTTATCAGATGTTTTATTAAACTGCATGAGGTGGAGAAGTTGAGTTCGTACCGTGTCCCAGACATCACCCTGTGGGACACCGACTTATCAGTGCATGAAGAGAAGTGAAAGATGGATGATTTTTTCACACCAGACCTAAATCATCCCCCTCCCTTTTTAAGCTCATCTCTCTGTCCAGCTTTCTTTTCTCCACCTGGAAAAACAGTAGGCAGTGAAACGTGATACAGGGGCAGCGGGTGGGGGGTCGTGCCGGTCGCACTAATGGAGATGGATGTGGGTTCAGCCTCCACCACATAGATGGAGGATCCATTTCTCCTGCACCTACTCCTTCAATACAAACCTCCTGTAATGAGGGGGGAGTACTGAGCTCTCACGATTTGATTTGAGAGAAAGAACGAGAGATGGAAAGCTGCAGATAGACAGAGGAGAGAGAATGGGCTAAATAAGAGCTGAGCAGAACAGAGGGGTATTATGCAGACCACGAAAGAAGATGGATGAGAAGAAAGCCAGGAGAGTGGACTAAGGGGGTAATGATGTTCATAGAGGTGTAATGCAAAAAAGAGAAAGTGGCTGGGTGTGCTAATGGAGAAAAATGGAATATGATTGCAGACAAATCATCTCTGTACAATAACTTAAGCAGAGGTCCATCCTCAGTGTCCCTGTCCCTTTTCCTGCCTCTGCTCAGTCACATTAAGGATGAAAGAAACCAGCACATGAAAGGCCGGGCTTTTACAGTCACCAAAGAGCCATTTGCTGGCTTTAGATTTAAATAACAGGCTAAATGGCATTAAACTATTTCAGATTCTCGGCATGTTTTGCTAACTCTTATCAATACTAATTGTTTTCAAAGTGGCAAAATCTTAAGCAAAGAATATTTAGACTGGACCAAAACCACCAGGAACATAAGGTATTTCATGTGGTTTTGTGCCATGTACACAAAGAAAGTACTTTAATTTCTGCCTTTTAGTGACTAAACTCATGTTCTTCCCCGCAACAATATTGCGGTGTCTGCACTAATCAGGACCCTGCATCGGTTTGTCGTGGTGAAGAAAGAGTTAAGCCAAAAGGGAAAGCTCTCGATTTACTAGCTGATCTATGTTTTCACCCTCACCTATGATCACCAGCTGTGGGTGGTGACTGAAAGAACGAGATCACGGATACAAGCAGCTGAAATGAGCTTCCTCCATTGGGTGGCTGGACTCTCACTCAGAGATAGAGTGAGGAGCTCTGCCACCTGGGAGGAGCTCGGAATAGAGCCGTTGCTTCTTCGGGTCGTTGCTCCTAGCTGATGAGGTGTTTTGGGCTTGTCCCACCGGGAGGAAACCCAGAGGCAGACCCTGGACAGCTGGTTGGGGAAAGGCTTGGGATCCTCCCAGGTCAGCTGGAGGACACAGCCGAGGTGAGAAAAGCCTGGGCTTCCTGTCTGAGGCTGTTGCGCCTGCGACCCGGCCCCGGATAAGCGGAAGACAACGGAATGAAATCTCACTTTTTGTTTAATCCATCACTTTTCTCGTACAGAAAAATTATGAAAATTTGGTCATAAAGAGAATGATGAACAAACATTTTGAACTGAAACATAAAGGTGTCTAATATCCAAATATTAGGAAGTTAAAAAAAAAAAAACTACATCCAACATCAGCTAAAACAGCTGTTACAGAAGGTCTTATTTTCTTTTTGAAATCAGAATATTGTTTCTTTTCCACTTAAGCCTTTATGTTCTGCTGACGAGCTTGTCTGAGTGGATCACATAAAATTTCCTTGACAAAACCTACCCTTCGTTTTTACAATTATGTAAGATTAAAAAAAACAAAAGCAGTATTCAACAAGTTTGTACTGAAATCTTGCTAAACAGCCTTAAAATTCTATACAGTGAACTGTTTGAGGTGTGCGCTAAACAGTAAGAAGTTCAACTCAATTAACAAAAGCGACAGAACAACATACTCGTAAAGAGATTCAGTAAATGATCCAGTTTCTGATCCTTTTACTCAACTTTTTTGGCCATTTTTTAAAGAGAGTTTCACCTTTATGAATCCATTTGTTGACAAAACTTCACAAGTGTTTGTGTGGATGTGCAAAAAAAATGTGACTTAGTGAGAGTCATTCTGGCTTTCAAACAGTTTGGGCTTTCTTTGATGGATACCAGAGCGACCATGTTTGGTTGAACACTTTTGAAAACACATGGAAAACACATGACACATCAACATGATGTTGAAGTAAATACCCAAAAGCTTTTGCTGAAGTTAACATGGATAAGTTCATGGACATGGATAAGATACTCTGTTGCGTTACCTCTCAGGGTTTAACGACAAAGACTTTTTGTTGTCATTTAGTCTGCTCTGATTGGTTACCAAATGAGCTAATGGGAACAATACTACTATTTTAAGTTAGAGCAGGGATGTCCAGTCCAACCTTTTTTGTCCCAAGATCTACTTTTCAAGTATCACACCTCCTGAGATCTACCAGTCCAGCGTTAACATTGCAAACCCCCGGAGATGATTTCCAGTCTGCAGTAAAACTACCCTCACAAATCGTTTTGTTATTACACAACCATTGGACATCCAGTCACACACAGATACAGAGACAAATTTCTCTCTCATACTGACATATTCCCCTCTCTCACTTGCTCCCTAACACATGCACATTTTCCACAGGCACGCAGCATTTTGGGAGGGGTAGGAGCTTCCACAGCACCATGTGCTGCTTAGAAAAAGTCGTTGGAATTGCTAAAAAAGACGCAAATTTTTAGCAATTCCAGCGGCTAAAGGGTCTGAATACTCACTAAATATAATGTGGAAGTCACTGAGTTGACAACTCTAACTTCATTTTATTTATTTACAGTATTTTCCCCCTACACACCTGGCGGTAGACTTGGAATCTGTCCGCGGGCTACCAGTCGACCGCGATCAACTGGTTGGGCACACCCAAGTTAGAGAAAAAGTAAGAAAAATTGTTGTTAAAATTAGCTAAACTAAGTTCTAATTATGGTCTAAATCCCTGAAAGTAAAGCTGCTGTACAAAAACACTATTACGTTTCTTCATCATATACAATCTAACGTTACCTCAATGCTATTTTGATACATGTTTTATATCTCTTGTAATCTGACACACTATTTTATCAATGATTGTAAAGGAAAAAAAACGACACGCCGGCTCCTCACATCTAACCTCTCCTCCTTTTACTTAAAAAGCATTATTATTGCAAGATCATTAAAAGCCACTTGAAGATTGATTGTTGACCCAAAAGGAATGTTATCTCTTTTCTTTTATAACCAAGACTCCAAAGTTCATCAAGGAAAGAAGAAAATAAAAAGCGAATTTTCCTTTACTTTAAAGAGCTGTTGTCCAAACTCCCACTCAGAGATGTCCAGATTATTTCAAAGATTTAGAGAAGTTTTATTTTATTAGCAAGATATTCTTTTTTTTTTTTTAATTATTTCACTTTCATTTACCCAGGAAAAATTATTTTTTCGAGAGTATCCAAGGGCCAGAGGCAGTTAATTTAACATGCATGTTTTTTGGATAGTGGGAGGAAACCAGAGTACCTGGAGAAAACCCACACATACACAGGGAGAATATGCAAACTCCACACAGAAAGGTCATTGTTTCAAGCCTCACTCCAACACTGGGACTCAAACCCTGACCTTTTTGCTGTGGGCCCACAGTGCTAAACACTACACAAACATGCAAAGAGTAGAAAAGAATGAAACATTAGATTTACAGCCTGGTTTGAAAATCTATGCAGATAAGTTGGAAAAAACATTTAATTTTTAACTGAGTATTCATTTATAAGTTTAAAAAAACACAGGAGTTTAAAATTAATTTATTCATTCCATATTCTTGACATCAATTATTTTTTTTAAAAAATGATAATTTAGAGAAAATAAGATAGTTTTTCATCATATTTGCATGATAGTCTCTTCTGTAAATTTTAAAAAGTCCCATCAACAGCTGGTTTAGATTGCATAACTTTTTTATTTATTTCATCTGAGTGAGACCTTTGATTCTAAGTCATATTTAACTAGTTTTTTTTCTTCTTTCCATCCGTTTTAAATATTAATTTTCAGTGTTAAACACAAACGCTTCATCTTTTCATTCTTATCCAACACCACCCTCTTGTGGATGTGTAAAGAGCTCAATTTTATTGTTAAACTTGCTTGATTGATCTAAATTGATTCAAAACGTAGTCAATATTAATTTCTAATGCCCATTTTTTTTAATTTTATGAATCAACATGAATCTCCAGGATCTGTTTTTGTCTTATTTCTAAGTTCTTGTATGGCATTCCAACTGCGATCTAGACTCTGCTTTAAATCTGTCAGATCATTCTTTATCTCCTCCAAGAGGTCCAGCTTGGAAAGCTTCTTGTCAATCGACAACAAAAGTTCATCGTCCTTCTCTGGTGCACTGACAGCGTTCAGCTCTGCAGAAAGAAGATCAGGTTCTGATGTCTGACATGACTCCATGGTTTGTTTCCAAACCATCTCAAAGTACTCATCTATGAACGCCTCCAGTTCCTCCAGGTTGTTTTGGCCCCATTGGTTGATGAAACCCTGCAGGTCTCCAGACTCACAGAGCCTGAGGAGCGTACGCTCTCTCAGGATTGGATGCAAGAGGGAGTTTACGCTGAAGACCTCCTCCTCTGGGGTCATTCCAGTTTGGCTGAGACATAAGACCTGGAACCTTGTCTGATGTCTGGGGAGGAGTGGGCTGTTTTCCACCATGAGTCTCAGGTGGCTGTGAGGAGCCAGGAAATGAACTGGTAGATCAACTCTTTGCCTCCTCAGTGCTGAAGTTATGTAAGATATAAAATTGAAACCAGTCGGGAACCTTAATCTTCTTCCTGGTAACGCAACAACCAGAGCAGCATCAGAAGCATCTAAACAACTCAAGGATGGACGAGGCCTGGAATCTGCCGGTTCAGTCACTGTGAATGAAATGGACACAAAATTAATTTAATATGAACGTGACTCGATTTAGGGAGCTAGAAATAAAATCCATAGTGAGAATGTCTACTCCAGAAGAGTCTCTGACTAACTGAGACTGCTGAAATAGCCTCTCTTCTTCTAGCAATTCACCAAGTAACCCTAACACCAACTATTCATTTACTTACAAGACAGCAGCAGTCTGTGGCTCAGTTGCTCCTCTAAACCCTCCTCAGTCAGACTTTTCCATATTGGATCACCTCTGTGAAAATCAGCCAGTCTTTGTCCAATTAGCATCTCCTCCACAAGCTCCATCAGCTCCCTTACTTGAGCTCCATCTCCCCAGTTCTTATTGTCCAGAATGTGATATCTGTTCCCACACTGCTCCACAAGTCTCTGCAAGGATGGATCTTCGCTCTCAATCCGCTGTTCAATGCTTGTGTCTCCCAACCAGTCTCCATAACTGAACAGAACCATAGTTCTGCTCCACATCTGGTTTCCTCTGAGCTCCAGCTGTTTCTCTAAAGCCTCTCTTTGGTTGTTTTTGAATGAGGAGCTTATATTGACAACCAGGAGGAAAGCAGTGGTTTTTGAATCAAGGTTAGAAGTTAAAGAGAAGCAGCCTGGTGTGTCCACTACTGTCACCGTGTGGCCAAAGACTTTGCCTTGTCCCTCTGAACACAAAGTAGTTTGTGTATTTGTGTTGAAGTTCTCTTTATTGAGGATGGTGTTCCCACAGGAGCTTTTACCAACTTTCCTGCTGCCAATGAGCACGATTCTCAGATCTGAAAGGGGGAGAAGCCTCTCTAATGGGAGAAAAAGAGAAGTTGTTAGGGAATCTGAACAGATTTTAGTGTGTGGTATAAAGGCAATATGGAAGGTGTCTTAGCATTGACAGCCCAGCAACTGTTTGTAGATACTGAACAAGAAAAAAAACTTTTTCTAGGTTCTTTAACCAATAAAAATATGCACTTGTTGCCAAAACCAGTGAGTTTTAGAGATTGATAGACTCTGGGTCAATAGTTTTTACTCACCATACAAAAGTGATTGGCTTTTAAGTACTTAGGATCAAGAGTCCAGAGCAATGAAGAGTGTAAAAAAGAGGTGAAGAAACGTGTGCAGGCAGGCTGGAACAGGTGTAGGAAAGTATCACACTCTTCTGATGTGTGACAGAAGAGTTTCAGCTAAAATGAAAGGGAAAGTGTACAAAACCGTGGTGTTTGGTCTAGAAACAGTAGCACTGAGAAAAAGACAGGAAGCAGAGATGGAGGTAGCAGAGATGAAGATGCTGACGATCTCTCTGGGAGTGCCAGGATGGTTAGGATTAGAAATGGGTATATCAGAGGAACAGCACATGTTAGAGGTTTTTTTGGAGATAAAGTCAGAGAGGCCAGACCGAGATGGTTTGGACATGTGCAGAGGAGAGAGTACATTGGAAGAAGGACGCTGGGTTCGGAACCACCAGGAAAGAGGACTAGATGAAGACCAAAGAGGAGGTTCATGGATACAGTGCAGGAAGACATGAAGATAGTTGGGGTGATCGAAGAGGATTCAGCAGATAGGGTTAGATGGAAGAGACTGGCTTGCTGTGGCGACCCCTGAAGGGAAATGCCGAAAAAAGAAGAAGAATATACAAAAGTGATTGGCTGAGATTCTTAATATCCCAGATTCTGTGGTTTACTGTAATTATCTACTTATGTCTAAAAGATAGATACGTAGCTCTAAAGATAGATAGCTCGTTAGATAGATAGATATAAATTAGGGCTGGGGATATAAATACGTTAACAGAGTTTTGTTCATTTTTTTTAACTAATCACAATAATTTCAAACAATGCATCGATTAATTTGGTAATCCCAGCAAAAGATAAAAAGAACACTTAGACAGTCACTCTTCAGATGTGTTCCGGGAGCACAAATGAACCTCAAAAGTAGAAGACTCATTTCTTGTGGATACAATGATAAAACCGAATAAGGTAGTGCAGGGTTCAGCAACCTGGTGCTCTTTCATGATTGATTGATTGATTGAATTGATTGAAGATACTTTATTTATCGCCAAAGGATAATTTGAGTTCTACAATCATACAATATTATACAACCACATGATTTTTTTTTCTATCTGTTGTGAGTTAAAAGGTTTGAAAGTGAAAGGTTGAATAGTTTGGTGGAGGATGGCAGAAATTATTTTCTATACTGTTCCTTTGAGCAGCAGGGTTGCAGGAGTCTGTTACTGAAGCTGCTCTTCAGATAAAGGCCACAGAACAGGAAACTCTCCATTATGGCATGGTAAAACATGGAGAGCGTCTTTTTGCAGACGCTAAAGGACCTGAGCTTTCTAAGGTAGTACAGTCTACTCAGGCCCTTTTTGTAAATCATTTTTGTAAATCATCATTTCAGCCGCACACTGTGTCTCTGTAGCCTGTGAAAGTAAATGATTATTATTTCTTATATACTGCTTAAAAACAATAATTTCCTGAAGTACATGAAGGCCTAAAACGTAAGCACTGACTTTTGGTCTGTACTGAATTAATAGAGGTAAAAAATGCTTAAGGCATCACAAATAAAAAATTGTGTTTAGATACGCTTTGTTAATTTTCTTTGCAAGTTGTTTCTGTAAAGTATGTCAAGGTTTTGGTTTTTTTTTTATTAATCCCTGGAAATTATTCATTACAATTAATCACAATTTATTTTGAATTTGAGATTATTCACAATTATTTTTATTTTTTTCAGATTTGCAAATAACTAGTTGTTTTTGGGTTTGTTTGTTTTTTTCAAACTATTCCCAGCCCTAATTTATATAATATAAGCATGAGTTCAGTTCAGAGCAGTGAAGGCAGATTAAGAAATATTTCAAATAAAGGAATTATAAGGATCCTCCACTCCGTCAGTAACAAAAAAAAAAAAACCTCTCAGTGTTTCCAGAGAGGTGTCCAACTCACCCAGCTGAGATTTTTCTCTCTGTCTTTGTCTTTCCTTCTTCATCCACCTCTCTCTAGCTCTCTCTGTCTCCTCTGTCATTCTCCTCTCAAGCCCTTCCGACACTTTTCTGTCCATCTCATAATGTCGGCCACTACCGCAGTGACAGATCATTTCTTCTATCTTTCCAATAAGTTCTCTGACCTGAAATCCATCTCCTCTGGTCCTGCTGTTCAGAACATGGTATCTGTTGCAGCATTTCTCCACCAGCCAGCGCAAAGGCTCTCCTTCACTCTCGATGAACTGTTCAGTCATCGTTCCAGCCAGCCAGTCACCAAAACTGAACAATAACATGACACGGCTCCAGATGTTTTCGCCGAGGAGCTTAAGGTGCTGCCGGATCGCTCTAAGGTAGGTTTGAGGAAATGCCCGGTCTACACGGATCACAAGCAGAAAGACGTGAGGCCCCGGTGGACAAAGAGATGGGCTTAGCATAATCTCCTTCTGATCAAAGAGTGAGGTTTCATTGCAGTAGTAGTTCATCCACCAGCCTGGTGTGTCCACCACAGTCACCTGCCTCCCAAACACCATGGCTTCTTCAACGTGGCACTGAGCTGTTCTTTGAATTTGTGGAGAAGTTTCTCTGCACAGTATTGTCTTTAGAGCTGAAGTTTTTCCTGAGCCCTTTGCTCCAAGCAGGACTACCCGGATGCTCGTAGTGGGCTTTGAGCGCTCTGAAAGAACAAGACATGGAATCACTCAAAGATTCTCCAACAGCATTTCAAGTTTTACTCACCTCTCATGAGTGATCTGTTTTGTTTCATCCTGATAAATCTCAGCCGAGCTCTTTCTTCCACTTCTCTCTTTTCTTCTGCAACCTCCTGAAAAAGCTTTTCTTCCATCTCAAACACTTTGTTTCCATTTCCTCCTACAAGTTCCTGTATCTTAACCAGCAGCTTTCTTACACTTGTGGCCTCATTGAACATAAGCCAGTGAAACTGTTGGCTGCATTTGTTGACAAGCCATTGGAGAGCCTTTCCTTCTCTGTCCACAGAGGGATCGAACTTATTCGCACAGGTGAAGACAACCATGCAGTGACTCCACACTTTATCACCCAGCAGGGAGACATGCTCCTCCACAGCTTTCCTGCGTCGTTCTGAGAAGGTCGACCTTGCCTTAATCGTTATCAGAAACACATGAGGGCCTGGCAAGCACAGAGAGAGGCTTGTCAAGATTTCCCTCTTTACCAGACTAGAGGTTTCTTGGCAGTTAAAGTCGCACCACCAGCCAGGGGTATCCACCACAGTGACCCATCGTCCGGCCACTAGACCCAGTCTGCGAGAGCAGGAGGTTCTCTCTTTGGTCACAAACTCCTCTTTGCCCAAAATTAAGTTCCCTAAAACGTTTTTTCCTGAGTTTCTTCCACCGAGAAGAACAATCTTTAACTGTGAAGCACACCAGTTGTCCCCTATCAGATACACGATAAATGCGTCATTAGAAATTCCAAACTATTCAATATAATGGTACTTTTACAAAACACAACAGTGATATTTCCATAAGTAAAGACATTTGAGAGACTTACAACTTGTAGAGTTTTTGGATGCCATTTCAGACTTGCTCCCATCTAAATGCAATAGAACTTGAAACAGACATATTTCGTTTGCGAGGTTTGCTGCTGAGGGAGGAACAGCAGAGATTTATTTTTATGGCTTTATGAGTCTGAAGGTTGTCTATAATGAGTAATCAGGCACATGCAGGGAACAGGAAGAGCCACACCTCCCAGTAGCAGGTTCACAGTCAACTCAGGAGATGGTTTATCATCCACAAAGTGCAGCCAGATAGGAGACATGTCAGGTTCACAGCTGGAGGAGTTATATAGAAAACACAATTTGCGTTTGACTTCTCTCTTAGGTTGTCCTACTAGTTTTTCTGTGTTTTATAATGTTTGTCCTTCAAAAGCAATTGAATATAAAATTATTATAGAATCGTGTGTATGATCATGTATCATATGATTTTCTTCTGCCTATGTAAGGTCCAGTTGCAGAGGATGCAACGTTAGCAGTGAAAGCCAGACTTTCCTCACCCAAGCCAAATCTTCAAGCTCTTCTCGGAATATCCTGATCCATTTCTTGGCCAGCTGTTAGACATATTCCTTACCGTGGGATCAGCATAGATCTTCTGGTAAGACGTGTCCAAAATGCCTCACCTGCAAGGTGTCCAAGATGTGTCCTGACCAAATACCCTCACGCCCCCATCTAGCTCTTCTCTCACTAAGTACAGTGGCTAGAGTTATTCTTCCAAACCCCTCCCCAAAGGCAGAGCTGTTTAAGTGTTTATCCATATATTGCAATTCAACTTAACAAATAGATAAGTTTGGGTTTATTTTTTATTGTTCCAATAAGCTATTAGGATTCTGACAAGCTTAAATGTTTCGGGCACATGAAATGGACACATTAATTAAATAAACGCTTAGTAATTACACAAAACATTTGTTTTGTCTTCTGAACAGCTTATCCCTAACGGCGTCACGGAAGTGCTGGAGCCTATCCCAGCTAATTTCAGGCTAGAATTTTTTGTTGTTGTTTGTACACTCGAACAAGTCGGCAGTCTGTTGCTGGGCCACACACATGCACAACCATCTACACACACACTCATTCCTAGGGTCAATTTTGTAGTGGCGAATCATCCTAACGTGCATGTTTTTGGAGGGTGGGAGTAAATCAGAGTACCTGGAGAAAACCCACGCAAACTTCATACAGTGCACGTGTGCACATGTTTCGTCTTCTGAACCGCTTATCCCTAATGAGATTGTGGTGTTGCCTGAGCTTATTCCGGCTGATTTTAGGTAAGTGGCGGGATACACCCCGAACAGGTCGCCAATCTGCTTCGGAGCCACACACTCACAACCATACACACACTTATTCCTCTTATTCCTAGGGGCAATTTTATAGCAGCCAATCAATCTAATATGCATGTTTTTGGAGGGCGGGAGGAAACTGGAGTACCTGGAGAAAACCCACGCAAACACTGAGAGAACATGCAAACTCCACACAGAAAGGCCAGTGTTTCAATGGCAAGCCTCGTGCCATTCCAGACTCGAACCCTGACCTTCTTATAGTGAGACCTCTGTGCTGACCATTACACCACTGTGCTGATTACACAAAATATGACAAGGCATAAGTTTTGTTCCATGCAAATTAAAATTGCATCGGAGGACAGATTTGCTTGCAATAACAAATGTTTTCGTAACTTGTTTTTTTAAAAAAAAACAATACCCACTTACATAACCAGATCTCATCAATTCAAAATTTCACCATTTCGGGTGTTTTCTGGACAGTATAGAAAGCAAAAGGGCTACTGATGATTGTAAAGTATTGATGTGCATGTAAACAACTCAATAACACTATAATAGTCACAAACTTTTCCAAAGGCATGCATACCATGTGCATTCAAAGCAGAATGCAAAATATCAAAACAGAAAGCTTTTATCTGCTGCATCAGAGTGAAACCATGAATAACACTATGTTCCTATTTTGTTTCGAAGATTATTTTGAACCATTTCAGAAAATAAAGTAACTAACTTAAGTGTAGCAAAGAAGATTAAAAAAGGAGAAGTTATGTCTTATGTCATCTTCTCACATGGCAGGATCGTTAGAAGTTACAGAGGTTCTTTCATTTATACTCATGACTTAAGAGATGATTTGATCAGCTGCCAAGAAAAAACGGTTTGACAAGAAACTAAAAACAACACACTGGACTCAAATAAATTCACATCGATTCAATTTAATTTAAATAAAAACTTGAAAACAAAAAGCAGTTTTGTATGAGTACATAGTTTCATACTATATTCATACTACATAATATATACCGTATATGTATAGTCTTATATGTTTATATCAATGTAATTAATAGGGAAACAAATGATTTAATTTGTTTTGTTCCGTCATCTTCCACTCATCCTGGACCGGGTCGCGGGGGCAACAGCCTTCAACGGGAAGCCCAGGCTTCATCCTCCAGCTCACCTGGAAGGATCCTAAGTCGTTCCCCAGCCAGCTGGGTCCGGGGTCTGCCTCTTGGTATTCTCCCAGTGGGATGTGCTCGAAACACCTCACAAGCGAGGTGCTCGGGGCGCATCCTGACCAGATGCACGAACCACCCCATCTGGCTTTTCTCAACCTGGAGGAGCGGCTCGACACCGAGCTGCTCCCGGATGGCAGAGCTCCTCACCCGATCTCTGAGTGAGAACGTAGCCACCCTAAAGAGAAAGCTTCATTTCGGCTGCTTGTATCTACGATCTCATTCTTTCGGTCACCACCCACAGCTGGTGAACATATGTTAGGGTGAGAAAGTAGATCGACTTGTAAATCCAGAGCTTTGCTTTTTGGCTCAGCTCTTTCTTTACCACGACGGATCGATGCGGCGTCCTAGTTATTGCTGACGCCGCACCAATCCGTCTGTTGATCGCCCGCTCCATCCTTCCCCCACTCGTGAACAAGAACCTGAGATACTTAAACTCATCCACTTGGGGAAGGACCCCGTTCCTTTCTGAATGAGGACCATGGTCTCGGATTTGGAGGCGCTGATTCCCATCCCGGCCGCTTCACACTCAGCAGCAAATCGGTCCAGTGAGAGCTGGACATCACGATCCGATGAAGCCAACAGGACCACACCATCTGCAAAAAGCAGAGATACAATTTCATTTGTCAAGGACAAAAAGTAAATAATCCTTTTCACACATTTAAAAATAACTCAATTCCAAAAGTGTTTAATCTAATCCTATGTTTAAGTATTTCTTACTACAATCTTTGAAAAATAAATGAATAAATTGGGTGATTTCCTCCTGGCAGAATTGTCCTTGTTTAAAACATCTGAGAAAATGATGTAGGAAGCTTTAGCTCAGTGGTAGAATGTTGGTCCTTGGACCGGGAGGAGCTGATTTGATTCCCATTGGGGCCATGCCTCTGTGCTCCTGGAGCAGACATCTAACTCCCTATTTGCTTCCACAATTAGCACCATTGTGGTTGCCTGCTGCGGTCTAAAGCAGCAAAAGTAATTTCCCCATTGAGGGATAAATATACTTTGGTAAAAAAAAAAAAAAGAGTTTATTTTCATAAATAGATCTTTTCCCAAACCCTTTGTTACAAATTGTGACAGTCATTTGAGATAAACCTTGTTTTATCTCATCTATTCACATCATTTATATGCTTGTTGATAAAAAGGCATCAAGTCATGATAAAATCCTTTTAAAATTAATCTTTGAATAATACAATGCCATACATTATCATCGACTTTATTATTACAGACTCAAGATCAGCAATGCATATTTGTCTCAATTTTTTTCTTTTTTTACAGGAAGCACACTTGTAATTACCAAGCAAATGAAGGATTATGTTACTGTCTGCACGGTTACATGCTTCTTTTTCCAGCCCTACATGCTTGGTAATGACGTGGTAAATTTGCATTGCCCCTGGAAACACTTATGACTGTGGACGTTCTTTTTACGCACCATCCCCAATTGTCTGCTGTCTCAAGATGTCTATCAAATCCAACCAAACAGAGCCAACAGGCCACACATGACAGTGTTATTATCTGATGAATTACCCATAAAGTATATCACAGACAAACACAGGATAATTGAACATGCTTCACTAGTCTGCTATATTCACATGGTAGAGTTGGGGGTGTTTTGTGGTTTACATTGTGTTGAAAGGACTTCCTTTCTTCAAATATACAAGCTTTCACCTCTTACTAGCGTCACCAAGTTTGAGTATCTCAAATGTTGTACTGCAATGTAGACGAGCGAAGAATGTTGGATTGTCCATGTAAGAGTTCTATGAAAGGGTTGACTAATTAATTATCTAAATCAATTTGGAATCTGGAATTTCGAGGCATCTCATGTGGCAGTGGTGTCTGAACTGTGTGTAGATATAAGAGAAGCAATGCAAATGAAATTTACAAATTTAAGTTATTGAAGAAGTGAATTATTTTCATCTTTTAAAGTTATTAAATCTATTTTCATTATGAAATGCAAGAAAAATACAGTTATTTAACATCCACTTATTCATTTTTAAAGCTCTTTGTCCAAGGCTAGGTTGTAGAACTGTTTAACAAAGTAAGCAAACTTTTAAACACAAAGGTTAAGATATTATTAGATTATGTTAGAGGCTTCCCTCCACCCAACTTTATCCTACAACTCACTTAGGAGGATTTTGTGGTGTTCCCTGTCCAGCTGCGAGACATCGTCTTTACAGCTGGTCTGAGGTCTGTCTCTGCGTCTCCTTAGATATTCTAAACAGATGCCCCAACCACCCCACCTGTCTTCTCTCGACCCGTGGCAGCATTGACTCTATTCCGAGCTCATCCCGGATGTCAGAGTTCCTCACTCTATCTCTGAGTGAGAACCCAGCCAGCCACTCTGCAGTCAAAGCTTATTTTGTCTGCTTGTGTCCGTGATCTTGTTCTTTCAGTCTCCACCCAAAGCTCTTGACCATAGGTGAGGCTAGGAATGTAGATCAACTGGTAAATCGAGAGCTTTGCTTTTCGGCTCAGCTCTTTCTTCACCAGGACGGACCAATACAGCATCCAATTTATTGCGGACGTCATACTGATCAAGAAAGAAATGCTTTAAAAAAAACAAGAAATGTTGTTAGCCATCTATATGTCTATTGACCCGTCCATTTTTTGTATTAAAACTTTTTAATAAACAAATATTTATACAAATATAGACATAAATATAGATCTATAAAAATATAGATCAATGTTTTCAGTCAAAATTCAATAAGCTTTATTGTCATTGCAAAAAAAAGTGGCATCTTAATTAAATAAATGATAAAATATTAAAAGTTCACTTCTTCTTCTTTCGGCATTTCCCTTCAGGGGTCGCCACAGCAAGTCAGTTTCTTCCATCTAACCCGATCTGCTGCATCCTCTTTGGTCACACCAACTATCTTCATGTCTTCCTTCACTGTATCCACGAACTTCCTCTTGGGGCTTCCTTTAGCCCTCTTTCCTGGTGGTTCCAAATCCAGCATCCTTCTTCCTATGTACTCTCTCTCTCTCTCTCTCTCTCCTCTGCACATGTCCAAACCATCTCAGTCTTGCCTCTCGAACTTTATCCCCAAAATCTCTAACATGTGCTGTTCCCCTGATGTACTCATTTCTAATCTTGTCCATCCTGGTCACTCCCAGAGAGATCGTCAGCATCTTCATCTCTGCTACCTCCATCTCTGCTTCCTGTCTTTTCTTCAGTGCTACTGTTTCTGGACCAAACAGCATCGCCGGTCTCACCACGGTTTTGTACACTTTTCCTTTCATTTTAGCTGAACCTCTTCTGTCGCACATCACACCTGTTACTTTCCTCCACCCGTTCCAGCCTGCCTGAACACGCTTCTTCACCTCTTTTCCACACTCTCCATTGCTCTGGAGTCTGGACTGTTGATCCTAAGTACTTAAAATCTTCCACCTTCTTTATCTCTTTTCCCTGTAACCTCACTTTTCCATTTGGATCCCTTTCATTTACACACATGTACTCTGTCTTACTCTGACTAATCTTCATTCCTCTTCTTTCTAGTGCAAACCTCAACCTCTCCAGCTTTTGCTCCACCTCTTCCCTCCTCTCACCACAGATCACAATGTCATCTGCAAATAATTTAATAACTAATCCTGAATAAATTGTGTAAGTGATTGGGTTGATTTTACATGCTGAGAAAAATCAAAGCAAATCAAAACTAAAAAAAAAGTCATGTAAGATAGAGAGCAGCGACGTCATGGGTCTTGAAGGGGTTTTAAAGCTTGCGCATGCGTGATGCTTACATAACGTAGCTCCTCCCAGTTGGTGTGTTGTGTAAGTTGTTGGTCAAACAAACCAGCGATCGGCAGGTTGTGCGGGTGTGTGTACCAGCTTCACGCAAAGAAAAGCAACAATGGAGCCTGTAAAAGTCAAGGTTGAATACTGGTACTTTTTTTTAATTATTATTATTTCTAAGTATTGTTATAGCTCATCCAGCGTTAGCATGATTAGCCTGATGCTAACCTATCATCCACCTGATTTTCAAACTAAACTTTCTTTTTTCCTCTCAGTGGTGGATGAGGCTATGAACCCCGCTATAAGGAACTCGCCCTGAAAGTACTGGAAGAGTTCCCGAACGCGGATGTGTCAGGCTTCGTGGGAAGAAGCGGTATGTGTTTTTCCACTTTACTACCTTCATTCATTCATAGACGATTAGTGTATCAGTCTTTATTGGCTCATTTGTAATAAAAACCAGATTTTTTTTTACTGAATGTGTACACACTGAGCCGAAACCAAAGCTCTCTATTTACAAGTCGATCTACGTTTCTACCCTCACCCAAGAATGAGATCACGGATACAAGCGGCCGAATTGAGCTTCCTCTGCAGGCTAGCTGGGCTTTCACTTCAGAGATTGAGTGAGGAGCTCAGAGTAGAGCCGCTGGTCCTCCAGGTCGAGAGAAGACAGATGGGGTGGTTCAGACATTTGATTAGGATGCCTTCCGAACGCCTTGCAGGTGAGGTGTTTCGGGCACGTTCCTCTGGGAGGAGACCCAGAGGTAGACCCCGTACCCGCTGGAGAGACTTTGGCTCACACCTGGTTGGGGAATGGCTCGGGATCCTCATGGTGAGCTGGAGGATGCAGCCGGGGTCAGAGAAGCTTGGGCTTCCCTTCTGAGACTGTTACCCCCACGACTCAGCCCCGGATAAGTGGAAGATAATGGAACGGAAGACATTCATAAGAAGGTCGAGAGAAGCCTGATGGGATGGTTCGGACATCTAGTTTGTGGGATTGCACATCCCATTGGAAGGAGACCCAGAGGCAGACCCTAGACCTGCTGAAGATGGTTATGTCTTACAGCTGGACAGGGAACGCCTTGGGATCCGCCCAGGTGAGCTGGAGGATGCAGCTGGGTTGAGAGAGGCCTGTGAGTTTCCCGTCTGAAGTTGTTCCACCAGCAACCCAGGCCCAGATAAGCGAAAGGCAACAGAACGGAACATGTTTATATTTGTATTCGGCAGTGTGTTACAAGCTAAAGTCCAAATATTTAATTTTAGGAAGCTTCGAGATTGAAATCAACGGCGTGATGGTCTTTTCCAAGCTTGAAACAAGTGGCTTCCCCTATGAGGATGATGTAAGTATTCCTGTAACTAGATACAGCTTTCAGCAGATGGGTGTGGTCAGCTCAGTGTTGTTTTTCTTCTCACAGATCCTCGATGCAGTTAAGGCTGCAGAGGAGGGGAAGCCTTATGGGAAGATCACCAAAAGCAGACCACCTTGTGTCATCTCGTAAACCTGCCGTGATCGTGCTCTTACCATCAGCAGCAATGTGGAGAGCAAGTATATCGGCTAGTCCACATTAGGTCATGTTGAACATCAGGACACATCGCCAAACTCTGCTCAGTGTTTTTTTCTTTCTCTATTTCTAGCAGATGTTTCAGGATGTTAATGATTACTGTTGCTGAAAAATCAAAGGTTACAGTATGATGAATCTAATCCTGGACATCACAATAGAAGCAGAGACAAGAAGAGTAAAGACTGAGATGAAAGGGAGTCTGTACCCATCATTGCCTGTTAATTTTTCTTGCCTACATATCTTTTTCTGGGTTTATTTCAGGGCGTTTGGTTAAATAAGTAGAGTATAATTTTCAGTAAGAAGAAAGTGAGGAGGAAGATGCATAAAATTTCTTTATAAAAACACGAAAACCAGAATTTATATTATTAGTTATCTACTTAATACAGTCTGTAAACAAGTGTTACATTCATTCTTAGGTTCTAAGAAGGACTGTAAAACTACAAAATAATAAAAACAACATTCATTGTTTGCTTGGGGACCATCGTGCACTGGTTATTTTCTCCCACAAAAAAACATCGGCTCATTGTCAACGGTTATTTTAAATTGCTGATTAGATGTAAAGATGAAATTTTGAATAAAGGCAATGGTTACTGAAGTTCTGTATTTGTCAGTATTTCTTCAATCCGCTGTTATGAAAACATGTTTCTCAATGAAAACTTCTGACCAAAATTTCTCTTATGTGTTTCAAAAGAGTCCCTTCACCAGTAACAAGTAAAGAGACATATCTAATATCTATTTTAAACCAGTTTTCTGGTTCCACTGAACAGATGATGCAAAACTAATGGCTGTAGGGACTGGTTTGGTCATTCTTAGACATGCTAAGGATTTAGATGCAGTTACAGAAAATAAATGAGTTTGAAAATGCAAAAAAAAATTGTAATTTATAAGAAATACTTTTGTTTCAATTTGTATGTGTTAAATTTAGAGCATTTTTAGCCACTAGGGTTTAGATAATGAAGTCGTAAATGGTTTATTCATGCAGTTCTATGCTGTTCACACTAAGCGGCACCATATGCAACAAAGAGGTGTTTCATAAGTTATCTCCATGCAGATGTCAGAGTGAAAGAAGGGGAGGAAAATAAACCATTTTTTAGAAAATAAATACAATCTTGTCAGTTAGAATTTACCCCAAAGTTTGCAGAAGCATGTGAAAATATCTACACATCACATATAATGTACATTACATGTACATTTTCAAGAATCAAGAAAACTTTAATTATTCCCACAGTTTTTTGTCATTTCACTTGTCAGTTCAGAAACAAATCTATGAACTCGTAATTTCAGTTAAAAGGTTTTAGGGCAATTCTCAACGGTATTTTCTCCCTATTATAAGAGGACATGTTGCGATCTGTTCCACTGAGACTGGGAGGTGTCTGACGGCATATCCCTCAGCGATATCTCACCAACTTGTTTGTGAAAAAAAAAGTCAGTAGATTTCTTTTCCAAAAAACAAAAAAAATTCATAGGTAATTTTAACATTCCAGTTAGAGGTGTAATTAAACTCTGTTAACACAACCAAAAGATTCACAGATACCTTTAAGATTTATTCATTTTAAAATAAGTAGCTAAATATGTGTGCAATTGAACCTTTTTTGTTCCCACCGTACATTGTTTTTCTGCATTTTAAATGCAGGTTAGTTCTTAATCTTTTTCTGCGTTTAATTTCTACTGATCCGAGTTGTGTTTCAAAGGGTCCATGTGAGGACTGGGAGTGTCTGCATACTGTATGTAAAAGCACATGGACTCAGCAGATATGTTCTGCTTCAACCGATAACAGGGCTAGACCACAGTTTTCCTCCTGGCCCCTCTGCACCACATAATTTGCTGTCTTTTCTCTCTATGGCTAATTTCACAACATAAGTTTGAATTTTATGGGGGGGGGGGTTTATCACGTTGGTTTGGTAAATGTTTGCAATCTTCAGTTATTTACGGACCATGTCAAGTTTACCTCAGGCTAAATGTTCATTTTTCCACATACTAGTCTTTATATTATGCTTTTTACAAAAAAAATGCATGCCTAAATTAAACTGTGTTCCTTTAAAAAAACATCTGGTTGCAAGAATAATCTAACAAAAATGTAAGTTGTTCAAAATTACAAAAGAAACTATCATTAGCGTAAAATAGTTTGAGATGCACAATTATGGTATATTTTTATGGTTTCTTTTAAAAGAAAATTGAAATACAATATCTTGTCTATGAGAAAATGTCATAATAGCTCCAATTGTGTTTCACCGGGATGTACAGTATCTTTGTTTCGGAATATTTTAGCCTAATTAATGTGAGCTGAAAAGCCTCAACTTTGTCTGACCATCTGAAGAAGTTCAGTGATATGTTGCACACGTCAAGAAGCTTTCTCAGTGTAAGAAAAGAAAAATTCAGGTTATTTTTAAGTCAGACTTGGACTCAAATTACAAAAATTTTATTATTTTCTTCTTTTAATAATTTTTTTTCACTACAGGTTGAAGTATGCTGAATTTCAAAAAGTACTTGTATTTTAAGAATTTTTAAATTAAACCTTAAAACGGCTCAAACTAAGGATTCAGAAATGATCTGACCGGACCTTGTATTTGTTTAAAATAGACATGTTCATTTGATGGAAGAGAAAAAAATCTTTAAATGAAGCCCTAACCCAATTTTTCTATTTTTTCCGCCCCTGACTCTCAAGAAGACAAGTCAAGGAATAGACTCAATCCCAAACCGTAACAGGCTACACTAAACTTATTGTATTGATTCCGACTTTCCAGACTGATTGAAGTACCGACTGAAAGCAAACAAACAAGAGGAGTGCCAACTGTCTGGGAACTTTCCTCCTGTTACCCAACCTCAAACTTTCTAAACAGTTCCAGACGTTCATGACATCACAAAACAGCATTGCAAAATGTTTCGCGTATGGTGGGATAACATTTACTATCAAATTCCAATAAATTTGTGAAGTTCCTACTACTGGATTGCATCATACAAAAGACCTTTTAGAAAAACAAACACAATTTGATTCTCCATTTGCTTTTGATGCAGAGAGGCTGTACATGCTGAAGTCTACTTGGTTGAATTGGTGGTTTGCACAGTATGGTTGTTAGTCTGAAACTATACAAAAACTTTTCCGTGGAGTTCCCCAAAAATCTGCCTCACCATAAAGTTTAGTTTACCACGTTGATCATGGTGTTTCTGGTGGCCTACAAGCCCTGGCTGACCAGAGTTTTAGTGCAGTAAAGGCAACACCCTCATGGTGAACCTGGACAGTCTTAAAGGTTAAATCAAAGTTTCATTGTCTAAACTTGTTCTTGGAAGTCCTTGATTTATGAACAAATGAGTAGTAGAAGACCCAGATTAGATGTTTTGCTGACAATGTTGGGAATGATTGAAAGTCTGAGCTGAAAATCAGAAACGATCACTGAAAGATCCTGAATTGATCTTCGAAAGGAAACTGATGGAAGTCAAAGGTTAGAAGAAGGTATTCTTTTACGTATCTTAGGATAAATCTTTCCAGGGAACTCTAGGAGATGGGTGTGTGGCTGGATAGTAGTGATGGTACAAGCTGTGGAGGATTTTTGACGGGACCGAAATTTTCATGAATGACTTCAGACCTATACCTGGAAACCTGTACTACCGTCCTGCTAAAGCTCAATGGCACAAGACTATAGCACCTTGAAGCATGAGAAGATCATGTTCAGCTCTTCTACCTCGTGTAAGTGAGTTGGTGTATGTTTTTGAAGAGGTGTTCCACAGTTTTTCTCTTGTACTGTAATCTTACTTGACCTTCCTAAGTCCTCAGGTTTGCTGTGCAGAAGTTCATTGCCTGACGTGAGGATAGTGGTTCCATCTTTAGATGTAGACTACGCCTAGCCTAGGCATTCAAGGAATTTGATCAAGTTAGATAAACAGACATTTGATGGATTTCATGGATACAGTGAAGGAAGACATGAAGATAGTTGGCGTGACCAAAGAAGATGCAGCAGATAGGGTTAGATGGAAGGAACTGACTTGCAGTGGCGACACCTTAAAGGAAATGCCAAAAGAAGAAGATAAAGAGACAAATGATAACAGCAGTATACCAACGTTAGAGTTGTTTCATGCCACCACTGCCTCTGTTATTACTGTCTGGTCTTGGTGTGACAAACCTCTCAGTTACAAAGGGTGAATGATCTTTTTCTTTTTTTTTTTAATTACTCTATTCATCCCTCACCGGGGAAATTTGTTTGCTGCACTCCTTACACCACAGCAGGCTGCCCTTCAACGGCGCCAATGGTGGGAGAAGCGGGGGTTAGGTGTCTTCTCCAAGGACCCTAGACGTGCTCTCCGTGGGACGCGAACCCGCGACCTTCCGGTCCGCGGGTGAACGCTCTAACCACGCGGCCACCGTCTCCACCCATCTTAGGTGTTAGTGTATCCTCTAAACCAGCGTTTTTCAACCAGAGTTCCATGGCACACTAGTATGTCATAAGAGATAGTCAGAGTCATCCTATTTCAACTAATTGGACTAAAAACTTTTTTAAACATAATGCATCTATTAATAAAAATTTTAGTGTAAACTGCACTTTCTAAAACCCTGATATTTGGACAGGTTAGCTTCCGGGCGTCAACGTTAATGCACATACAACAGAGGTTTCACTGGTGTTTCCTATTTGATTGTGGCAGCCGTCTTGTGGTGTAGAGTTCTCAAAACAACTGAGTGGATCAGGATCAATCAAGTCTAAAGAAAATATGAAATTTTTAGTTGAATCAATACAATAGATTTATAGCATGACACATTAATTTTATGCGTTTATTAAAGTGATTACTCACTGATCCGCTGAGTCCCATCATTGCACTATATTTCAGATGTTAGCATGAACATCTGCTTCATTGTTTGTGATTCTCACATGAGTTGTTTCTTTATTATAAATGGAGACTAAAATAATTATGTATATTTATGTTTTAATTACAATTGTTTGGAAGTACGCTGAGATTGATTATCTTTAACGATACTCTGTTGATAAATCAGATGACTAAAACTACAGTGCTTCGGGAGATTAGATACTGTGTTCGTTTTAAAGAAGCAATGAAGGCAAATATGCGTATTTATGTCTCAAAACAAACACTACTCATTTTGTTTTTCCTGAGCTTACAGGTCAGGTTGTTTTGTTGCTGTATTCTTTGTGAAAGATTTCTTATGGAAAAAGACCAAGGATGGAAAGCTGACATTCTTTGCCAACTCTCATATGGGGCTGCATTATTAAAACAAGAAGCTGGCATTACCCTCTGAAACTTACACTGGAACTTTATCTGCTTCATTATTTGTGTTTCAGCTTGCTTCTTTGTTGTGTGGGCTTACATAGTATATTTGTATTTCTCAATGTGGAACACTGAAATCTTTCTCAAATATTGTTACTTCCGTCAGAATAAGCAATATCTTCTGTATCTTTGGTAACAATTTGGACTGAATTAGCTTTTGCAAAAATTGAAGTTCTAATTGGTAAGAAGTTTTCTATGACCTCTTTAATGTGGGTAACGCTGTTTACACAACATGTTTAAGGGTATGGACCACATTGTTGTGGTATCTCAGATTCCAGCTGTATTTCTGTAGTGAACATGTTTAGTTCCGTCTTTTTTACCGCTTATTCCTAATAGGATTGCAGGGGGTGCCAGAGCCTATCCCAGCTGATTTTAGGTGAGAGGCAGGATACACCCTGAACACATGGCCAGTCTGCTCTGGGGCAGTTCACAACCTTGCACACACACTCGTTCCTAGAGTCAATTCGTCAGTGGCCAACTAAGCTAGAATGCACGTTTTTGGAGGGTCGGAGGACCTGAACCAGAGTACCTAGAGAAAATCCCACCATACATTGGGAGAACATGCAAACTACACACAGAAAGGTCAGTGTTTCAAGCCTTGACCCAGCCGGGGACTCGAAACCCGACCTTCTTGCTGTGAGGCTACTGTGCTAACCATTCAACCACCGTGCAGCCCGTGTGTATGTTCAGCACACTTTTTATTTTCAAATTAAAATATAAAAAATTTTAAAATAGATTTTTATTTGACTCCAATTTATACACATTGGTGTAAATGTGTTAGGAGAGTAGTCTGTTCCCCCTCTGTGTCCTGTTTCCTCCCTCCCTCTTGTCTGTGTGTGTGTGCGCACAAGTCACACCTGAAACTCATCTGCTGGAGCCTCGATGGATCAGGTTTTGACACTCTTCGCCAGATCGTTTGTTTACCATGCTTGACCTATAATCCAGTTTTTGGCTCTAGCTCCTACATCAGAACCTGCCTGATTAATCTGTTTTTGTCTTCTTTTTTTGGACTTTTTTATTCTATCATAATGTGTAGCTAAGGCCAAAAGTATACCCTTGACACAACAGACAGGCTCAGATGAAGAAATCACAAGCAGATTTATTAGACTGATTTAAAAAAAAAAGTCCAAAAAAATAAGACAAAAACAGATAAATTAGAAAGGTTCAGAGGTGATTCAGCTTTTGGTCAGAGGTGATTATGACAGTATTAAAAGTGATTTGTCTTTTTGAATAAACAAATTTGAAATTTGAATCAACATGACCCTGAATATTGCATTGAATACGTTGATAAAAGCAGGACTTACTGTATGTCTGTTAACAAGGTTATGCAAACATTTGCAAAGTATATCACACAACAATAAATTGATGTCAAGCCATTGAAAAAAATGCTTTTCCTGCTCTTTAAATTTGTGACATAGGGCTTGACATTAGATCTACACATTTGATCGCACAATCCAGTAAACCTATCAATTTAATATATAGTTGTTAGTGTGCAAATGTATTGTGAGTAGGGTAGAGGCGTAAGAATTTGTGATTAGCACAGCTTTTTGCGTTTTAGTTTGAAAGAGAAAAACAATGAAAAAAAACTAAGTTTTTGGGCTGTTTTTTTTTTGTTGTTGTGTTCACGGACTTAAGCACACAATTTACACTATCTTTGTTTTACTGTTGTTGCATTAACAATTTTCCAAAGGACTTTAAACAATAAAATAAAGTAATCAAAGATGTGTTCATGATGCGCCTAACTAAGAAAAAGAACCCGAAAACACCAGATTTACAGTGCTGGATCGTTCAAAACAGAGTATCTCTGTTCGCTTGTTAGAGGAACTAATGGTAAAAAAAAAAAAAGGCATTTCTGATTCCATGCTTTTAATTTGTTAAACATTTTCAGACGACTTAGAGAAAATCTAATCTACTGACACAAACTGAAGAAGTCTACAATGATATGTGCACAGGAGGCCGTGGTCTGATGGATTCAAAACGAGAATGGAAATGCTGTTCCAATGTGAGATGCAGAGATGCTACGAATCGGCATTGTCATTTTTTGTTATGTCAGTGGAGAATCACTCATATTTTAAAACCGCTGAGAGTTTTAAAAAAAACACCTTACGACTGTTTTTGTTTTTTTGTTCTTTCGTTTTTTTATTTGACCTAATTCTGAACTTTACTTCTTTGGCTGCAATGAAACTCAAAGCAACCCTTATGGTTCTCACTAAGCATTTTTTCACCTTTCTGCCTATTTCTAGGGGCGATGTCAGTTGTCTACCACCAGGGTCTCCTTCCAATCATCTCCCAAGGAGTTGATGATATTTGTGCACCCTTTAAAGGTCAGAGGACTTCAGGGTTGGACAGAAGAACATCTTTACATTTAATCTCCTAATACCAGTCTTGGTTCTTCCATCTTCTACCTCATCTGTGAGGGAATTCCCAGTTGGTAAACAAGATGACGTCAAAAGAAGCTCAATTTATGTTTTATAACTTGTTTGCCCCTTTTTTAGCCTCCGAGGTCAATGTGTGCCCCTTAGACAAGACCATAGTTTCAGTCCCCATCCAGGCTTGGACTTGGTTCTTGCAAAGAGGGCGGAGGGGGCAAATTAGGGCTGGGATATCCCATCTTCAAGGTGTCCCAAACTGATAGAGATGTTTGTGTCATACACCCCCTTTGGCACCCCTCCCGCCACAACCATAACCAGTAACTAGAGGATTCAAAGGGTACTACATTAGATATCGTTGACGTACTTTGGTGTGGGTGTTCCCACTCCTCTGGCCCTCGCACTGTAGTCGTCTTTTCGTTTGTCCACGTTCACTTTGTCACCGGGCTCGTGGAGGCAGACAGAACATTGATCGTCCTGCACCCAGGGCTAAAGACCAGGTGGGATACCTGTATGCAGGTAAGGGTGTGGCTTCTCCTGACCAATTGTTATATCCTGTTTTGGGTACTCTTGAACCAATAGGTACAAGTCCAAAAAGATGCTTATCTAGACATTCTCCAATTGGGAGGGATTGCCTGGAATTCAGTGTAAATGACATATTTAAGTTGTGATGAAGTGAAGGAATATCCTCTTTTAAGTTGAATTGTTTTGTCTAATTTGCAATATGCATGATTCTATGAGAAAGGAGGGTTAAAACTGAGCAAAATGAAAATAGAAAATTTAAGCAGTTTGTTTTTTCCCACAATTTTTTCAACTTTCCTAAATATCTCCAAATTTGCAGGAAAATGAGAAAACTTGATGAAATACAGTATTTCTAAATGTAACTACAAATGTCTGTAAAAATAATTTTTATGTTTTTTATTTTGAGGACACTTGTTGTTAAATTTCAATAAATACCCCAAATTAGACGTTAGTAAGAGGGCAAAGACCACCGAAATAAAAATATTTTTTTAAAAAATACTTGTTTATTTATTTTACAAATAAATATTTTATTAACTTGTTTATGAATAAACAAGATAATTAAAGGTAGTTTGTAAATAAACAATATATTTATATTTCCCTATGCAAGTAAACATACATATATATATAATATTCATTTAATCACGTTTGATGTTTTTGAAGCTTTAAAAAATATGAAATTTGAAATTTGACTTCATCGGCTCTTAGCGATACGGATGCATCTGGTTGAAGGGTGCAACCCAAAGATAAGAGGCTCTTGGGCTCTCATTGAAACTATATTGTTTATCAAATTGTCAACGGCTGATTGATTATCTGTCCTGAGCTGCAACGCTGCAGAAAAACTCAAAGTGCAGCTTGTGATGGGACGCTATTGTGTCTTTATCAAAGTTGTCTTAAAAAACTCAGAATAAGTGCAGCAAGTTGGTGAATGAGTAACTTTTCCTGAAGAGTAAAAACACCCAAACAGTTTGCATACAGAACAGGGCACTTAACTTGTGATTGTTAAGAATTTTATTTGGAAATCCTGTGTGTAACATGGTTCATCTGTACCCAAAAAGCAGGTTTGATTTCACTGGTTTCAGATATTTTAGCATATCATAATAATTTAAAATATTTGTTTTATTGACGTATTTGGCATTTTTAATTTATTTTGTTTCGTTTTAGGGCATGCATAAAACCAACTGAGAGTTGAAGGGCAGACTATTCAACACCCATGGAGAACAATTTCAGTTTCGAGGAGGTTGGTCTACTTTTGTTATCATCTACAGGAATGCTCCAAATGTAGATTTGGTCAAAACAAAAAACGCTACCCATACGTAAAGAAAAACCAAAAAAAATAAAAAATTTGTCCTCTATTTTCCCGCCTCGCAGGGCAGTGAGATGTCATACGAAGACAATGACTCAGCCTTCCCTTCTCCAGTGCGGCTGTAAGTTCTCAGACAAGCTTTTCTGTGATGTTCAAGCTAAATTTTTGCTCTTTGGTTTTGATAAGATAATGCTCCTTGCCTGATGAAGCACAAAAACTGGACCGCCATAGCAGCAACCACAAAAAAAAACTAAATTCAGGTCAAGAGGGGGGTTCAAGATGTTCTCATCAACTTTTTTAGAAACTTTTCAAAAGACTCAGACCATCTACTTCTGAACTAGCAGACAATGTTCCACTTTGCATCTATTAAGCCAAACAGTTTACACAATAACTTAACTTTAAGAAGTCTAATTTGGGACATGCACTCATTAAGTAGACAAAAAGACAGAGTGTGCAAATCCCACACCTCTACCTGCACATTAACAACCTAATTAGTTATGGTAGCTAACGCATACGTTAAACATGATTTAAATGAACCCTGCTTATTCATGTAGCCACACAGAAATAATATAGCGAGTACATGTCTTTTATTGAACTCTAATGCAAGTTCAAAGTCGAGTTTTGACCTAGAAAGCTTGGTCACAAATTTAACAGGAAGACATAAGTAGAATGCACAAAATAACATGAGCTTTTAAAACAGAGATCAGGCTGCAGTATTTTTGAGTCTGAGTGTCTCAGATAGAGTTGTTGGCCAATTGATGATAACGCTCTGGCTGAGAAGTGAAATGATGCTACTCCCATCTGGTGGTTTCGTCAACTATTGCATTCACAAAACATCAAGTTTTTTTTAACAGGGCAGCTCAAGGCCTGTCAAAGCAGGGGTGCAAAACTTTCCAATATCCATTAGTGGAAACTGTTTATTACAAGCATACAAGTATTAAAATGTACTGTAATGGACTGCAATAGTTCAGAGTCTTGCAAAATTAAAATAAGCATAGAATGTGACAAGTGTATATTGAAGTTGGCATGTAGTAGTAATTAAAAATATCAAAAAAAAATTTTAGGGGTGCTAAAAAGGATCTAGACTTGCCTCTCCAGAGTATGCGCAGAAACATGTTGCCAATTACACTTTCCTTTAATCTACTGAATCTTTTTGTATTTCGAAACCATCAGGACATGTATAGACCCAAATGAATGTTTTGAACCAGAAGGAAGGGTAGAAAAGAGAGAGACAGATGAACAAGTCAATGAAACTCGTCCGGAGACCTTTGTCGTTCCCATTGACTCAGATGGTAAATACTACTGGAAATTTAAGCAAAGGCTGGTATTGTCTTCTACTGTAACTGCAATAATCAACTCTTTGTCTCATTGTTTTAGCTTTTTTGAATCTGAATACCAATGCCACCACAAGAGGGGATGCTCAGGTTGGTATTATCTATTAAAATAAAATGTTTAAAGTCCTTAACATGAATCCCTATACATTCGACAGGAAAATATTGTCTTATCATTTTGTGTTGCCACAGGCCTACGTGGAGTTGAATGAGCTCCAAGGAAACACCTGGCAGGAGACAAGCCGATGGGTCGGCTATGAAGAAAACTTGGATGTTGCTACAGGGCAATGGGGAACTTCTCACGTCTCCTATCTTGCCTTCAAGAGCTTGCTTCAAGTCCGCAGAACTCTGAGCACAGGTGCATTAAAAACCCCACATCTTTGAACGTTACAAAAGCATATTAAAAGCATTGTAAACTTATACATGCATCTTTAGGAGCAATCATATTTGACATGAATGCTGGGAGTCTGTCTGCTGTGGCTGAGCGTATTGCAGATGAGCTAGTGAGCAAGGGTGAGATCCGAAGTGGTGACCGGGAGGGTTTGCTCAGAGCTCTGCTGCTGAGACGCAGGTAACATAAATATAGTTGTTTGTGTGGGTTTTCTGCAACATCCTTGAACAAAATTAAGTTTCAAAGGACACTAGACTTTTTTTTATTTCTTTCTAGCCAGTCCACGGGACCTGTGGTCACTGCTTCTGGAGACATTCAGATGCAGACCTTTTCTGTCACAAAGAAGGTACATATTAAACTTTTGCAGTCTTTTGTCCCTTTTTGTCGTTGTAGAAAAATGAAACTTCTCTGTTTCTTGTCTCATTTTGCAGAGGGACTGCTCTGACAACATGGAGGCTTCAGCTGTCCTCACAGGTAAAAATATTAAATACACATTTAGTCCACTTTCCATCCTTTTTTTCCAGAGCAAATTGATCTAAAATGGTGTTTACCATAGGTACATTGGACCTTCTGGAAAAACCAGTGGTTGCCTTTGTTCGGCTGGTTGACTCTGTGGTGATGGAGTCGGTTCTGGAATGTTCTGTTCCTGTTCGCTTCGTCTTCATGATGGTAGGCCCTACAAACGGCGGAATAAACTACAGCGAATGTGGCCGTGCCATGGGTGCCCTGATGGCCGACTGGGTGAGTCTTCAGGAAATACTTCTGCATCGCTCATCATTTATTTGATAGTATTGTAGTAAAAGTTGTCATTTTTGGTTGGACTTCACTAGGTGTTTTGCCTGGAAGCTTTTTTAGCCCAAACCGACAAAGATCTAAACAATGCCATCGCTGACTTCATGGACTGCAGCATTGTTATTCCTCCCACTGAGATCCAAGATAAGGTGATGCTGGAACCGATCATCGCTTTCCAGCAGAAGATGCTGCGTGACCGACTCCGTCCTTCTGACAGCCGACTCGCCTTTGGAGATAGGGTCAAAGGTAAGAATCAAATCCAAGTTGCAATGAGTTAAGTTAGGAGCATTTTCAAAAAGAAAGGGGCTTGATGGCTGAAGGCTCTTACTCCAAATGTACTTTTAGAAATCCTAGGAACCACTAACATCTTTGGATTTTCTAAGCAAATTATTCTGGTTGGTAGAGCATCATAAAATCACCAGTATACTGCACAATGGGGACCCAATCATTCACAGTCTTGTAAGATTGCAGAATAATTTTAATCTCAACTTTTATTCCAACTGGGAGACAGTGAAGTTAACACTGGAGTAGAATGTGTTCTCTTCTGCTAATTTTTGCAAAAGAAAAAAAATTGCTACCCAATGTTGGGCAAGTCTTTTCAAAGGACCACTGAGAACATGCTTTTATTTTGATAGTATAAAGAAATGAATAGACAGTTGCAGACCATACTGAAGACGTTGCAAAAAAAAAATAAATGGAAGTTTTAATTAGCAGATTTTTGTTAGATTTGTCTCTTCTTCAGTTGATGCAGGTGCAGATGAGCCGAAAGAAGACCCTCTGGCCCGTACGGGCTACCCCTTTGGTGGTATGGTGAAGGACATGAAGCGCCGATATCGCCACTACATTAGTGACTTCACAGATGCTATGAACCCTCAGGTGGTTGCGGCCATTATCTTCATCTACTTTGCCGCCCTCTCTCCAGCCATTACATTCGGAGGTCTTCTAGGTAAAGAACAAAATAACTTTTTCCTCCAGGGATAAAATAAAGTTGATTTTAACCTTTTTATTTTTTTCTTGTTCAACTTCAGCTGACAAAACTGAAAAGATGATGGGTGTGTCAGAGTTGATGGTCTCCACCTGCGTCCAGGGTGTTATCTTCACTTTCATCGCTGCCCAGCCTGTTCTTGTAATCGGATTTTCTGGACCCTTACTTCTCTTTGAGGAAGCTTTTTTTGCTGTATGTACAAATAATAAGAAGTTAAATTGCAAAAAAATCCCATATAGTCGCATTTTTAATTAAAATTGTTCTACTTTCTCCGTTTCATGTCAGTTCTGCAAGTCCCAGGGCATCGAGTACATCGTGGGCCGTATCTGGGTGGGTATGTGGCTGGTAGTGATTGTGGTTGTCATCGTGGCAGTGGAAGGAAGCTTTCTGGTCCGATACATCTCCCGCTTCACCCAAGAAATCTTTTCCATCCTCATCTCACTCATCTTCATCTATGAAACCTTTGCTAAGCTCATCAAGGTCACCTCATATTCCTCCTTCCTTCACTTGAAGTCCATTTTATCTCGCTCACTTCTGTCTCACTTGCATCATCTGCTTTTTCTTCACAGATTTTCAAAACTCACCCTCTGATCCTGAATTACGACCATCTCAACGACACACTTGACAACCCCTTCCACCCGATGGTTATAGAGCACACGGAGATCCACGATGATGGCAATGTGACCGTAAAGGAGCTGGAGATTGAAAGACCCTACCCCAACACTGCACTTTTGTCCATGTGCCTAATGTTTGGTTGCTTTTTCATTGCATACTTCCTCCGAGGTTTCAAAAGTGGACATTACCTTCCTGGCTGGGTAATTTTTATTTTTAATCTAAAATATTCTTCATATTAAAAGTATCCTAAATTAAGATTGTGATTATTTTTTTGCTCTAGCTTCGTCGTCTGATTGGGGATTTTGGAGTTCCCATCGCTATCTTCTTCATGATTGCTGTGGACATTAGTATTGCAGATGCTTACACCCAGGTTTGTGTTCAGGACAGACCAAGAAATTGACAAAAAATTCAAAGATATTAGCTAATGGCATTTTGTCCATGCAAAAAGTCCTGAATGATCCATTTGACACATCCTATTTGGTTAAATAAATCCTTAATTTGTGTACTTGCTTTTTTCTCTACACACTTTAAAAGCTCCAATAAAGAGTGAAACTACAAGCTTTGATTTTCTAAATGAACTCTGCCCTCTTCTCTTAGAAACTGGTCGTTCCAAAAGGTGTTGAGGTGACCAACCCCAAAGCCAGAGGCTGGTTCATCAACCCGATGGGAGAAAAGAAACCTTTCCCAGTATGGATGATGGGAGCTTGCTGTGTTCCTGCCTTGCTGGTTTTCATTCTCATATTCATGGAGTCCCAGATCACCACGTGAGTTACTTTGGGAAAACACTAATATGTGTAGCTCCATGTCTGAATGAAATATGTTTTAATGAAGCGTTTACCTTCTATGCACTCTTTGGTTTCTAGGCTGATTGTAAGCAAACCTGAGAGGAAGATGGTCAAAGGCTCTGGTTTCCATTATGATCTGCTTCTCCTGGTCACCATGGGCGGCATATCCTCCATCTTTGGAGTGCCTTGGCTAAGTGCTGCTACTGTTCGATCAGTCACCCACGCCAACGCCCTCACTGTGATGACCAAAGGTCCCAAACCAGAGATAGAGAAAGTGATTGAGCAAAGGATTAGTGGTGTAATGGTTGCTGTCCTGGTTGGTACGTAGTGCAGTCCATAATGGTGATTTGGCAGATTCACCACTAGAAGCCAGTATTCTTTTTGACCAACCACTCATTTTCTGAATTTCAGGGGTTTCTATTTTCATGGAGCCACTTCTGAAGATGATTCCTATGACAGCTTTGTTTGGCATCTTCCTCTACATGGGTATCACATCTCTGAGTGGAGTTCAGATGTGGGATAGAATGCTTCTGCTTATCACTCCAAAGAAATATCACCCTCCCGATGCCTACGCCACCAGGGTAAACAGTTTGAATAGTTTTAATATTTACATAGACATGATCTGACTCCTCCAGGTCGAGAGAATCCAGATGGGGTGGTTCAGGCATCTGATCAAGATAGCCCCCCCCGAGTGCCTCGCTGGTGAGATGTCCCACTCGGAGGAGACCAAGAGGCAGACCTCTGACCCGTTGGAGAGACTATGTCTCACAGCTGGCCGGGGAACGACTCGGGATCCTTCCGGGTGAGCTGGGGGATGCAGCTGGGGTGAGAGAAGCCTGGGCTTCCCATCTGAGGTTGTTGCCCCCGTGACCCAACCTAGCGGAAGACAACGGAACGGAACACAGAAAAACCTATAAATGTGTTTCTGTTTTAGTATGAATGAGCTTTTTTCTAACTCTTTCCCATGTGGTCATCTGTTTAGGTGAAGACCCTTCGGATGCATCTTTTCACTTTCATTCAGCTTTTGTGTCTGGGTGTCCTGTGGGCGGTGAAAATGAGCCCCTTCTCTCTGGCTCTTCCTTTTGTTCTCATCCTCACCGTTCCTCTACGCATGTTGATGACTGGCCGTATCTTCACTCCTCTGGAGATGAAATGCGTAAGTATCCCGTTTCTTCTAAATCACTGGTTTGAAAAAAGGAAACGTATAAATGTGATGTTTCGTATCTTGGTTTTTCCTGCAGCTGGATGCAGATGATGCCAAAGTCAAATTTGATGACGAGGAGGATGGATTAGCTTAAGAGAGATTGACAAGTGAAGTGATTATTTTAAATATTCAAACTGTTCTGTTTTTGGAAAAAAAAATACACTCAATGTTCCTGCTTTTCAATTTGTACATGCTCTTTATCTCCATGGCTGACAAATAATCTAAAATAGGAGGCACATTTATCTTAATAAAAAAGCTATTTATTCTACTCAAAAACATAGAAATGAATTCTATATTAGTCTTTTTTGAATGACCAAAACCAACAAGGCTTTTGAATGACTTTAACAGAGCTCGATCTATTTTATTCCTTTTAGATGATTCAAACTGGAACAAACTTTAAAGAGCCATAAGGTGCTATAAACCCATTGCTTAGATTGTATTTTATCATCTCATGTGACTTGTCTTTGGTTTGTTTTAGTTTGCTTAATTTAATATAAGATGTTGTGAATTGTTTACAGAAGTATTTTGTCTTGTTGCCTTATTTTGTACTCAAAAAGTATGTGTAAGTTACTTTGATTTGATTTGAAAGCAAATTTGTTTTAGGAAATAAGAGGTCTGGGATTGACAAAATGAGAGATTAGTGGTAAGATGTTTTTGAGAAACATTTCTTTGTAAATGTCTTAAATAGAATTTATTGTTACCAATTTGTGTGCTTAAACCACTGTACATGCTTTGGATTTTCCTTTATTAAAAGTACAAAAAAATAGCATTGGTAATCTTATTTCTTTAGATGTAACTACAAGTAAAAACAATTACATTAACTCTTTTCTCTTGTTTTACTTTCAATGCAAATAAAAGCGTAGTTAAATCGAATGTAACTAACATTAAGAGCAATAGTATTGACTTTTTTTTATAAATTTTTTTTTAAAGCAAATGAAAGTTTTAGTAAAGTCTGCATGGTGCTGCTTTCAGGGACATCATGGAAATAACAACTTCTCTTGTTCCAAATAAGTTTCAAAAACTGAACAATAGTTTTATTAAATAGCTTTATTAAAGTTCATCAAAAAATCTACAATTACATATTACAAACATATTTGTAAGCATACAACCTCATAAAAAAATAAATATGTAAACAAAAGCTAGGTAATTCAACACTCAAATAACTTTAATCTGAACCTGTTAGTTATTTATTTACATCAAAATCTATTTACAATTATTTGTAATCTATTATTGATTAATAGTAAACAAACAAACAAAATAAACCATATTGTATATTATTTTTAAAGTTAAAATGTTTTTATGACTTAAACTAATGAATCAATGTTAATGTCAAAAGTAATATACACGTGGAAAAATTCCTATTGAAATAAAAAAAACATAAAATCAGATACAAAGAAAGCACTCAGAAATAAAACAATAACAACAGAAATAAACAATAATTAAAATAGTTAGTGTATGATTTTTAATAGTAAACATACAAACTGTTCAAAAAGGTCACAGATATGACACCAAAACAAATTATAAATACAGAGGGGATAATAAAAAAGTGTAATCCTAAAATAAAAGTCGTGTTTTTAACCCATTAACTTTTTTAAATATGCAAAATTGGTTTTATCAAAATAATTCGAAATCCAAAAAAATTAATTAATTGGTCGTTTAATGAGTGGGAATTAACTTAAATTAATAAATTACCATAATCGTAAATACTTTATTGATCCCAAATGTGGAAAATTTGTGTTACAGCAGCACCGTAATCATGTATACAACATATATAAAAATGTACAAAAATAATATACAAAACATAGATAAATATTTTATAAATAACATAATTTTCCTAGTTAATGCATAAAATCAAATTTTTTGTGTATAGTTAATTATAGTGCAGTGCTTTTTAGTTAATTCAATATTAATTATTAATTTTTTGTTATCAGTATGTTTTAGAATTCTACAAAAACAAAAGTTTCTTCCTAGTGATGTCGCTTTTTCCCACAACACGTGAAGTGCACATAGTTTTAACAGGCAGTGTGTGTAAAAAAGTCATTTGTTTTTCCTGAATCACACTGACTGGATTGGATGATCGGGCTGTTCCGCCTACAAAACACACAAGGTGGAGTTGAAATTAAAAAAAAAAATGCTGTCAAATAGCCGCTTAGAATTTCAGTAAAAAGACGCTGGAAAAAGAGCAGCAATCATTCCACCAAAACATGGATCTCGATCAACTTCGAAATAAAACCCTTTTTCAATACAAATGCATTAAGTTTGGTCAAATAGTTGCAATAAATCGGAAAACAAACATATGAAATGAGTGTTTATTTCATGGTTGCATGCATGCATATGGTATGAAGAGGGTGGATGTGGAGATCTGCAGAGTGGAGGGAGACAGGGAGTGAAGTGAGATGGAGGCGGGGGGATGGAGCATCTCTGCGGGGACTGGAGCCCAGGACCGAGGGCGCAGTGCTGGCCATCGTTCAACCCTCCCCTTCTTCCTCCACAGCGACACGTCGAGAAAGGTAAGCCCACACAGCACCACTAAACAACCACAGTACCTTTAAAACAACTTATATTAATAAAAAAATATATTTTAAAAAGCTAGATTTTTTGTTATTTCCCTTCTTCTTGTTCGGATCTCCTTGTAAGACAAGCCTCCGTGTGGAAGGCTAGCAGACAACGGCGGCCATACCCGAAATGCTAACCTCAAACATGGAGAAGAGATCCATCAGAAAATTTGTAAATTTTGTTTACTAACAAAAAAATGTTCGTAAAAAAATCACTACTTGTGTATTTTAAAGCGAACTAAAGATGTTTTAAAATGTTTTCGTGTGGATTGGGTGGGGGTGGAATTAACGGTGGTTTCCACGCTGAGGACCTCCATGCGGCTGTTGTCGGTACAGCTATCCGCCTGTGTCGCTCAGCCATCAGGGATGTTAGTTTAATATCTCACCGTGTAGAGACTCGCCCTCCCCCTTCTCTCTCACACTGGAACCCAGCGACAACAACCGGGGGGGAAAGAGGAAGAAACCCGCCTTTGGACGATCGTTTTGAACAGATTGAGGAAGGGGATTGTGCACCGCCCCGGCTTTAAAGCTCTCAGCTCGGTTTCTAGTTGTTTTTTTTGCAGTGCGCCATTGGACCTTGTCACGGTAGGTTTGGAGCTCAGCATGGCGGACATGGAGCTAGTTTTTGTCGCCACACTCCACGCCATCACCTCGCTACTACTCACATTTTACCGTTTTAATTACAATCTAACGCTACTTTAATCCAAATTATTATTATTTTCCTTAAAAAAAGTAAATTTTCTACATTTAAATAAATTTTGATGTTTTGATCTCGTCATTTTAAACACGATTTAATCATTTATTTGTATCGCTTTAAAGATATATTTTTAATCTTTTTAACCAAAAAATTGTATAATTGTTAAAAATATTGAAATGTTACCACTTTTTTTATAGAAATTATATCAGATTTTTGTTTGAAAGTAGAATAAATGGTTTTAAAAAGCTAAACTAAAAATAACCAAAAGCTTTTTAATTGCGTTGAAATCCATATGTGAACATTTTTGCTTCATTTAATCGCATTGCGAGATGTTTAAATTTGTTTTTACAACGTTATAAATCCCCTGAAAAGTGGTTTTAATCGAACCAGGGTCACACGGTTAGAGTTTTTTTGCATCAAGGACAAAATGAACAACGAGGATCCGCCATCATGGAAGTGTGACTCGGCTACGCCTCGTTGAAGAATGCGCTTGTTTTTCCTTCTAAATCCATTAAAATCGCATCAGAAACGCTTGAAAATAACTTTAAAGTTAAATTTATTTACATCAAAGATATATTTGGATTTGATCCACTTTTAAAAAAGACTTTAAGGGGGAGATTATGGGTGTTTTCATGGCGGAGTTTAGATGCGTGTCCGACGGTGACGAGACGTCCACTATGGCGCACGTTTTGTTGCTTCCCTCCTGCCTGCCTGCCTCCATGGTGGAGAGCGAAAAATCCGATCCGTGGTCAGCTGGTCGCCTACAGCTGCCCGTCCGTCCACATCCATTCGCTTCCTCCTTCCGTGGATCCTCCCCAACACTGCAGCTCTGTCTGTCTGTGGATAAATCCTCCATTAGCTGCAGAGCGACAGAGAAAATGGTCGCTCCTCTGCGGCTCCGCGATACTTTCTTTAGAAAGAATAATTAGACAGTTAGTATTTCTCTAAATTCCTTTCTTTTTTCTTTCTTTTTTTTTTGGAGAGTTAGATCGACGCGATCGTGCTGTGCTGGCTAGTTTTGAAGCCCTCCGCAGTGTTATTTGAGATTTGAAGCCGTCACAAGCAATAGCCTATGTCTCACCATGGAGCGTAAACGTTTAGGGGCGGTGTAATGAACATAAACCAGAATGTCCAAGCATTTACAAATCAAGCTGCACATGATCACACTTAGTTTTAACTCACGAAGTATTTGAAGGACTAGTTTTCACTCCCCAAGAGATAAATTTCTCATTTCTATAATAAAGTAAAATGATCTTGTTGAATCTTTTTTTTTTTTTTTTTTTTTAGGTTGAATTAAGTGTGCTCACAGATGAATGGAGACATGGAGGCAGTACCTCAAGATCAAGGTGAGATTTGATCACATTTTGGCTTCATCTTCTGAACAGTTTATCTCAGGGGTGTCAAGAACTAGTCCTGCAGGGGCTGGTATCCTGAAAGTTTCCCATGTTTCAATACATCCGATGAAATCAACTGCCAAATAAAGGGCCGGAGTTTGACACCCCTGGGTTATCCCTAACAAGATTGCAGGAGTGCCAGAGCCTAACCAAGCTAATTTCAGGCAGGATAGACCCCAAACAGGTCACCAGTCTATTGTAGGGCCACACACACAACCACCCACACTCATTCCTAGGGGCAATTTTATAGTGGCCAATCAACTTAACATACATGTGTCTGGAGGATGCGAGGAAACCAGAGAAAACCCATGCATACACTGGGAGAACATGCAAACTCAACACAGAAAGGCCAGTGTTTCAAGTCTCGCCCCCACTCCGGGCCTCGAACCCCTGACCTTTTGTTGTGAGGCCACCATGCAGACCCCACATTTTCTTTTTTTTTTTTTGCATTTTACACACTCAAAAACACTTGAGAATGGAAGCTTTTTATAAATTCATTTTTTACTTTATTAAATATGCCTTTATTGACTGGGCACTTAACTTTTAAACAAGAGTACTGAAAATTTTCAGCTAGTAATTTTCCAGTCCAACCTTCATGTTTCAGCGATAGCACAGACCCAAAAAAGATCAAGTTATGGTGTTTGTTTTTGTGCAATATTACCAGAGTTGCTACGTTATCAGCATTAGAAGGCCTTCTCTTACCATCTTTTGTCACTAACATAAGATCCCTTATCCTGTTTTTCTCACAGTGTGGGCGCAGGATGACCTCCTAAAATTGTTGGAGGCCATGAAAGTGGCTCTCCCCCAGAAAGACCTGACTAAATACAAAACATCAGAATCTCACCTTGACTGGCAGAAGGTGGCCTTTAACTCATACACTGCCGAGATGTGCAAACAGAAGTGGCAGGAGGTATCTAAAGAGGTGAGACATTTTTATTTAATCATTTAATTGATGCATTTTGAACTTTTTTTTTCATGTTTTAGGGTATTCAGGATGTGCATTGAAGATGCTAAATACACTCACCTTAAAAGTTATTTATATATAATTATACATTTAGATTATTTAGACCACAATATTAACAAAAGTAGTTTTGTTTAATTTAGTTTGATGTTTTTAGAAAAACTTGCCAACCTCAAGCGTCAGATCTAGTTGTTTCTACTGCGTGCGCACTGAGGTTTAATATAATATAATTTTCACTATGCTTATGCATTCAGATTACGCTCATATGATGAAACGGAATAAATCAAAGTAAATGGAATCAAGGGGGGAAGGTGGCTCAGTGGTAGAACGTTCGCCCACTGACGGGAAGTTTTCTGGTTCAATTCCCACTGAGTTCACGTCTAGGGTCCTTGGAGAAGAAACCTAACCCTCCGTTTCTTCCACCACTCCTTTTTGTTTTTCTCCTACAGATCCGTAAATTCAGAACTCTCACAGAGCTGATATTTGATGCTCAGGATTACATCAAGAATCCATACAAAGGCAAGAAAATCAAGGTAGGTTTTATCTTTGTCATCTTTTTTTTTTTACATAAAAAGAGGACAGTTGTCTGCATAAGTGTAGATCTTAAGTTTGATATTTGTATGTTTGTTTTTTTTTTGTTTTTTTTTTCGATCAACAGAAGCATCCTGATTTCCCCAAAAAGCCTTTGACTCCTTACTTCCGTTTCTTCATGGAAAAAAGAGCCAAATATGCCAAATTGCACCCGGAAATGAGCAACCTTGATCTAACAAAAATTCTGTCGAAGAAGTACAGAGAGCTGCCTGAGAAAAAGAAGGTCAGCTATCAAATCAATCAATAATGTGATTGTTCTGTTTCCCTTTTATCCGCAAAGTGTAAAGTAAAGTCCTTGTTTTCGTGTCAACAGAAAAAGTATGTTGATGACTTCCTACGAGATAAAGAATCATTTGGTCAAAGCATGATGAAATTCAGGTGAGATTACTCATATCTAAGCAAATTGAGTCTTGTGCTTTAATTGTTAAAATTTGTGCTTCATTGTTTGCTCTTGATGTCCCAACAGAGAAGAACACCCAGACCTTATGGAAAGCATGACCAAGAAGGGTTCAAATGTCCCGGAGAAGCCGAAAACACCACAGCAGTTGTGGTACAACCATGAAAAGAAGGCTTTGCTGAAGACACATCCAGATGTAAGGCGAACTAAACTAAACATCTCAAATTTTAAACACAGATACTAATGTTTGTTTGTTACCCCAGGCCACAACCAAAGACATCAAAGACAGTCTCGGTAAACAGTGGACGCAGCTGACTGATAAAAAGAGACTCAAATGGATTTCAAAGTCCCTGGAGCAGCATAAACAATATGAGGTGAGGAGTTGCTACAGAAACAGTAAATGATACGTCTGCACATATTTTAAATGAGTTAAATGTCTTTGTGACGTTTTCAGGAAGCAATGCGAGAATACATCCAGCAGCATCCAGAGTTAAACATGACGCAGGAAAACATTGTAAAGTCCACCCTGACAAAGGCAGAGCGCCACCTCAAGGACAAATCAGACGGACGACCGGACAAGCCCCCACCGTGAGTTGCTAACACAAAGCAGTTTGAAATGAAATAAACAAAATGAGGAAATGATTTGGATGTTTTGACATTTTTCAGGAACGGTTACTCAATGTTCTGCGCGGAGCTGATGTCAAACATGAAGGATGTTCCAAGCACGGAGCGCATGGTGATGTGCAGCCAGCGGTGGAAGCTGCTAAAACAGGGTGACAAAGACGCCTACCAGAAACGATGCGAGCAGGTGAGTTTGCCTGAAAAATCCCAATCATTATTTTTTTTTTCCATCATTATTGATCCCTGCATTTCTTTTGTTTTCTCAGAGAAAAAAAGAGTATGAAATCGAAATGACAAGATTCCTCAACGTAAGTCTTAATTCTTCCTGTTTGTTGACTTTACGTCCATCATCATCGTTCAATTTTTAATTCTTTTCGATTTGTCTTTCCCTAGTCTTTACCAGAGGAAGAGCAACGGCGAGTTTTGGGTGAAGAGAGGATTGGTTTCAAGAAGGGCGGTGGCTCTAACAGTCCTGCCTCCAAAAGTAAAAACTCTAAAGCAAAGGTAAGATTTAATGTAACTTTTGATTCAGAAATATGTACAATTTTAGAAACTATGTTGTTAGTTTTATAACCATAGAAACGTTTGTACATTCAATTACCCTCTGCTCTCTTTTATTGGTTACTTGTAGGTCAACCCTGAAAAACCAAAAAGACCTATTTCTGCCATGTTCATCTTTGCTGAGGAAAAGCGCCCTAAGCTTCAGCAGGAGCGGCCGGACCTCTCAGACAGCGAGCTGACACGACTTCTGGCACGCAAGTGGAACGAGTTACCTGACAAAAAGAAGGTATGACATCAATCCAGAGTTAGTCTGGACATTCTGAACACAGCAGGAAAAATTTTAACTCACTCTTCTGGTTTTCGTAGGAGAAGTACAAACGTTTAGAAATGGTGCTGAAAGCGGAGTCCGAAAGGAAAGAGAAAGAGGATAGAGGTCGTCTACCAGATCCGCCCAAGACCGCTCAGGAAATCTGGCAGCAGAGTGTGATAGGAGACTACCTGGCCAGGTTTAAGGTGCGTAGGACTTAACAATAAATAGAACAATGAACATGAATGATTAAATTGATTTACTTATTTTTGATAGGATTATTGTGGCTGTCAAATAAATGGGATTGGGTTGAAGCATTTTGCTTTCCTGAGCCTGTCCGAAACTTGCAACTATTACAGCTCAGAGAAGGAGTAGTCTTGGCCCCAAGTCTTGGGGAAAGATAAGACTTTCTTTTACTTCTTTCTAACAATGCAATGCTCCTGCAGAATGACCGGCCAAAGGCGCAGAAAGCAATGGAAGCAACCTGGAGCACCATGGAGAAGAAGGAGAAGATTATGTGGATTAAAAAGGCAGCAGAGGACCAGAAAAGATACGAGGTCAGAGCTGGTCTTCGATTGCTTTACGACAGCTGTGTACCAAACCAGAACATGCTAACTGATGTATTTCTTTCCAAACAGAGAGATTTGTGTGAAATGCGCTCTCCAGCTGCTACCATTGCTGCAGGGAAGAAGATGAAGTTTGAGGGTGAACCCAAGAAGCCACCATCGTAAGTTTGCCACATTCAACGGATCTGTCTAGTTGAATGAAGCTTCATTTTTAAAAATCCTCCTCCTGGCTTGATCTCCTAGGAACGGGTATCAAAAGTTCTCCCAAGAGATGCTGTCCAACGGAGAGCTGAACCACCTCCCCATGAAGGAGCGCATGACTGAGATTGGGGGCCGATGGCAGAGGCTGTCATTAAAAGAAAAAGATCGATACAAGAAGATCGCTGAGGAGAAACAAAGACAGTACAAAGTTCTGCTGGAGCAGTGGCTCGCTGTAAGAAATGCAAAATTCCACATGTTTTAAACATTTTCAGAAGAACTTCGGATTGACATGTTTTTTTTCTCTCCACAGAGCTTATCTTCACAGGAAAGAAACACTTATAAAGAATACAACTCACAAGTAAGCTTTTACCTGATATATCTTTGTTCTTTTTAAAAAATATATATCTAAAAGAGGATTTTCTACTTTACAGAAAAGGAGAAATCCAGCGAAACCAGGAGGTGCAAAACCGAAGTTTAAGAAATCTGTAAGTCCTGGTGTCTTGAGTGGGTTTCTCTTAATGGATATTGTTAAAGTATGGCAAGGCTGTGCTCACCTTCATTCCAACAAATCAAATTGCCTGTTAGTAAACACAGTGAGACTACGGTAGAAATTATAGGCTGAATACCTTTTTCTTTTAAACACTATGGCATCATTTAAAACTTTCCTTGGGGTGATTGCAAATAATGTAATGTGAACCCCCACCATAGGATTTTAATCATTTTTTTAAGTAACATTATTAAAATGTTTAACAGGACACAGAGGAGGACGATGATGATGATGAGGAGGAGGATGATGACGATGATGAAGATGATGACCAGAAAGGTTCATCTGATGCCGACTCTTCCAGTGAGGAGGAAGACGATGACGACGTAAGTGTCTCCCCTCTGTGTCTTAATATCAACCGGTGAAGAATTGTGTAGATTTATTTTCCCCTCTTTTTTTTTATCTCAGAAGGATGATGACGAAGAAGATGACGAGGACGAAGAGGACGACGATGAGGCCGAAGATAAGGAGAACAAATCGGAGGACAGCAGCAGTGAGTCAAACTCAGACGGCTCGTCGGACTCCGACTCAGACTAAAAACAATGAACTTGAGCAGCGCTGAGCTGAGCCAAGAGTTCAAGGAGCTCTGCCACTGTGCCAACCCTGCTCTCCTCCCACCAGAAAACCCCTGGATTTCCATCTCACACGATTTTAGTATAAAACCCGCCACCACCCCTTAAAATGTAAAACTTAAATCTAATTTGCTTTCAGGTGTCCCTGAATCTAATATCATGCCAAAAAAAAACAGCATCCCACTGGTTTGGTGATGTCATAAACATTTCTGATCCTTATTTTTTTTTTTAAATGATTTGTAGTTTCAAGGTGCTGGGTTTCTAGTTTTATACATGTTTATTTTAGCGTTTTGCTTATTAGTTTAAAAACAGGCTTTTTGAGCCAAAGTAGAGGACTGTGGAAGGAGAGGAGAGTGGGGGAGGGGTTGTTTAAATCTGCGCCAGGGCACTAAAATAATTATTGCACTCTTCAGAATGTTTCCTTTTAAATTTGTTTTTCCTCCAGAATATTGTTGCTTTTTTTTCTGTTTCTTAAAGCTATGATGTAGATTTTCTGATTTGGTTCTTACAAGACGTGGTATTTTTTTCAGGAAAAAAAAAGCCATTATCAATGTGTTTTTTTTTTTTTTTTTTTATTTGTTGTTGCTGGAAACTTTTCATCTCATCATAGACTTCTCACGCTTTATTCTTTAGTGGTTGCAAAAAGTTCTTTAATCTGGATGATTTTGAGATCAAATGCAGCCCATTTGTTGCTGTTGTAAGTGAACTCGTGCAAGGTCAACGCAGAATTTAAATCATGTTACAAGCTTTTAGTTTCGTATTTCAATGGTGCAACAATCTAAATAGAACTATTATTTAGATCTGTAATGTTTGTGTTCCTCCTGTAATCTGACTCATTTGAATTGTCAGTAAATATGTTTAAGTTTAGTCTTAAATTTGCTGCTTTTTTTTCCCACTGTTTATGAGCTACCAGATACATTAAATACAACCTTCTTTACCGTTTGAAAGCATTTTGATTTAGATACAAGTGCAAAGATCATTACAAAAGTTAATTTTACACCCTTTCGTTGTGATCATTGTTCATCGGCACTGCAGGATCTATAGCCACGGATCTCACAGGACAAAACCAGTCCTGAACAATTCCAACCCGGTTATTTTATGATTTGTTGATTTGTAAAAAATTATGTTTGAAGCTAAAGCAGGACGAAGTTCGTCTGAAAGTGCAAAACACTTTCACATTTAGTGTTGATTTTAAAGTATATTCTTGTTTTACTTGTTTTTTCCTGAAGATTTTTTTTTTATTTTAAACATCTGAATTGTGGAAGTGATTTATTTCCTTTTACTTATTTCAAGTTTTCTTGAAATGTTTTTCAGCTGTGAGCCATACGGGTTTTTTTGACTGATGCTCATCCCTCCTCCGAAAAGAAAACGACAAAAAAAAAGTGTGCACTTAATGTAAATCTGAGTTTTTGTGTTCATGCACACTCTCACAATTGTGTATATATGAAGGTGTGCGCGTTTTTTTTTTTTTTTCCTTCTTTGCTTTAATGTGTGCGGTTAGCTGTGAGGATGTGACTGCAGCGTGCATGTATGTGCCTATGAGAGGACATCATACAAACACCATGAATGTAGATAAAATTCAATTTTTAGTTTTTTTTTTCCTTCCTCCAAAGTTCTTTGCTGTATGTCAATAATGACCTAAACATAAACTGATTCTGGCAGGGTTTTCTTTTGCATTTCTAGAGTCTCATCAAAGACTGTAACAAAACCAGCGTTGACTATTTAGGTGAATGGGGGAGAAAAAAAAACAAAGCAAGTTGCTGATGGACGTTTCTAAAAGGGATTTGAGGAAATGAGTGACCAGAGAATTTGGGGTTTGAAATTGTAATTCTTTTGTAAATACAGGTATTTTTTGTATTGAGTGCTTATTGTTTGTGAGTTCTTTAATTTTTGCAAAAGAAAATCCTCGTCTGTGATTTTGAGTCATTTACTCACAGGAGAAATTTTCAGTTGAATTCACCTGTATGATTTGTTTCTTCTCACCCTACTCTTGGTTTATAGAGATATCTATGACAGCAAAGCTTTACAACTTTGTACTGCTGATCATTTGACAGAATTTGATGTTTTATATAGCCGAGGGTGTTCTTATGTCCTTGTAGTTCAAGTATTTGGGCAAATAAAAAAAAGTGATCTTTAAGATGAATCATTTGTCTGATTTTTCAGGTAGATTAAAGACTTTTGACTTAAAATTCTTAATCACTTACCTTTAACTTAGATCAGCTAAAATAACTCATTCGTAATGTCTGGTATGTCGGTTCATTCTTTGCGGCAATGACAACTTCAATGTTTAGGAGTGTAATTTTTTGGAGAGGTTTTTAACTAGGGTTTTGTTCTTGGATTTCAGTCTGACTTGTATCAAACTTTTTTGGAAAACAACTTCTTTTGGCATTTCCCTTCAAGGGTCGCCACAGCAAGTCAGTTTCTTCCATCTAACCTTATCTGCTGGATCTTCTTCGGTCACGCCAACTATCTTCATGTCTTCCTTGAATGTGTCCATGAACCTCCTCTTTGGTCTTCCCCTAGGCCTCTTTCCTGGTGGTTCCAGCATTCTTCTGCTAATGTACTCTCTCTCTCCTCTGCTCATGTCCAAACCGTCGCAGTCTGGTCTCTCTGACTTAATCTCCAAAATCTCCAACATGTGCTGTTCCTGTTATTTTTGTTTTTTTTGGTGGAGACGGTAGCCGCTTGGTTAGCGCGTTCGCCCGCGGACCGGAAGGTCGCGGGTTCGCGTCCCACGGAGAGCACGTCTAGGGTCCTTGGAGAAGACACCTAGCCCCCACTTCTCCCACCATTGGCGCCGTTGAAGGGCAGCCTGCTGCGGTGTAAGGAGTGCAGCAAACAAATTTCCCCGGTGAGGGATGAATAGAGTAATTCAAAATAATCAAAAAAAAAAAAATATATATTCATTTCTAATCCTAAACGTGATGAAAAAATATTTGATGTCATCATCTTGGTCATACTTGGGTTGGACAACAAGGTTTCTCTGAGTTACAAATCTAATTCATCCTGAGGGTGTTGTGTTAAGGTTGAACTCAGTGCATACCAGTCAAGTTTGTGAACACATGCACAAGGTGAGGAAAGGACCAGTTCCAAGCTGTTTCTGCAATGATGGGATCACAAAATTGTCCTAAATGTCTTCCAATGCTAAAGAAATCAGTTCCTCTCTTAAACTACGGAGCCAATTCTATACCATAATACTCCCACCGCCCAAAAAACCAACTGATGCCCTACAATTACCAAAGTCATACGTACAACCATAATTTGTCTCTCAGTGGAACATCTGAGTATCTTAACACCAAAAACATTTGCACACTGTTCTTGAGCAAATTTCAAGGCCGCATAAAGTTTTCGAATTCTTTAATGATTAACACTGGAGAGGATTGGCCTTCTCCTAGCACTCTGACTTCCTGAGCACTTCCATGTTCGAGTAATACTGCTGACCGTGGAATATTCAGGAGAAACAACTACTGAATTCTATATTCAGATTTGTAGCACAACTGGAGTATTACAAGTCATTACAGTTCCACACTTGAATTTACTGAGCTCCTGAGAACCACATAGTCTTTCACAAATGACTATGAACAATCTAGAGCTGTTGGGGTTGGATTTTACACACCAGTTTCCATTGAAATGATGTCCCACCCTGTCTGATCGTGTCTATTTGAGGTGTGTGGTATCTAATCAGGTGTCAGACTTGTTGAAACACACAATAGATGTGGAAGTAACTGACTGTCTGTTTGTTGTCATGTACAATTTGCAAGATTAACTGGTTCTTCTTGGAATATAAGCCATCCCTCAGAAGTATAGATGTTGTCATGATGACCACATATTTGGGCAATAAATTGATCTGTCTATACACACTGTTTCATTACACCTCATATCTAACCCGATAGAATTATTCTAAGTAGGGAAAGAAAACCCTTCATTTATTGATGTCTGAGGGTTAAAAAAAAAAAAAAAATAGGAATCAAGTTTCTGAACTAGAATGAAAGTTGCCAAATCTGGCCTTCAAAGTAAATTCCTCTAAGCCAGAAAACAAATCTTTTAAGAGTTGTAATCAAACTAAAAATTGCATCTTTTTGGGGGGCATGAATGAAAATTACTTCACATTTTATTCTCTTTGTTAGCGGTCAAATATTTCTCCTCGAAGTTGTCAGAGTGTTTTGAGCATTTCCAAGGTCAAGACAACCTGACCCCCAACGAGTAGATCTGAATTGTAGAATTACTTGTAACGATGACTTCATCCAGTATAATACACAACTATCAAGCAAGTGAACGACTGAATTTGTAAGAGGCGGAAAAAAAATTAAAAATAAAAAAATGCATGTAAAATAACCATTAATTTGTAGCAAACGTGCTAAAAAATTAAAAGTTGTTATACCAATTAGAAAACAACCAGTACAAGCTGACAATAAGGGACAAAACAATATGCCTCTGCCAGCCCATTTTAACAAACTTTATCGGTACATCAATAGTGGGTATTGGTTAACTTAAGTTATTGGCTTCACCTGGCAGGATTCCGAGGCGCTCCCTGGCCAGCTATGAGACAGTTTCTCCTGCCTCTCATCCTGAAATACTTAATCAGTGAGGGGTTTGAGAGCCATCCTAACCAGATGCCCAAATTACCCCAGCTGGCTTCTCTTGATCTGGGGGAGCAACAACACTACTGTGAGCTTTTCCTGGATGGCAGAACTTCAGGAGGCAATAATGAGGCGTGGAAGATCCCGGAATCAAATTCCCAAGAATCTTGACAGTAACCTTGATCTTTGTGACCAACATAACCTAATATTTGGTATTGAGTAACTGTGGGCAGTTTTATTAAAATCTCTCCAGTGGTTTGGGACGTATCATGTTTGCAAAAACGTTAGGGCTGTGTACAGCAGACATAAAAATAGATTTATTTTAATAAATTTGTGCAATTATTTCAAATTCTCTCATTTTCCCACTTGTTCTTGACCGTACATGATGCTTTTATTTTGAATGTAGCTAAGGAAGTGAGCAGAATGCCGAACGTAGTTTTGTTATTGGTGTTGTTACGGTTGGCCTGCTTGGCGTCAGGCGCGTTTTTAACGCCAGTTTAGCTTACAAACACCTGCGGCAACGGTCACGTAAAGCAGCGATAAAGAAAAATATTGTTGATGTCCCGCGCTTTTCTGTGGTCTTTACTTCCGTGAGGTGTGACAGTGGGAAGGGTCCGGGTATGGTGCTGCCAGGCGCTACAGCCGCTGGCTGAGGTTCCTCACTGGGTAAGAGGAAACCACTTCTAGCTACATTCAAACACTGCCAACATTCCATTAATATTTTAACATCAAAACCACTTCTTAATGTCAGCCATTTAAAATAAAAATAATTAAACACATCGACGTCACAATATTACTAGCTAACAAGCTCTACTGCTAGCTAGATGAAGTCATAAAAACATCAAATATTATACTATTTAATTATATTATTTTTATAAGATCAAAATTTATTTGTTTACCAACTCAAATTAATTAATTCATTTGTGATTAATTTGCTGTTTAGGACCCAATACCCAAAGTTACCCTCTTAAATCAGTTGCATCATTACTATTATGGGATGTCATGTTTTAAACTTGTAACATAAATTTTATTATTGAGATTAATATTTCCTGATCTGTTTTTTTTTTTAAATAGAATGAAGATAGAATCACAGACAGTTTCCCTCCTCTTTTAAAAGTAAGTATTTTGAATCACCGTTCCTATCCGTCGTCTTCCGCTCATCCGGGGCCGGGTCGCGGGGGCAATAGCCTCAGACGTGAAGCCCAGGCTTCTCTCACCCCACCTGCATCCTCCAGCTCACCCAGAAAGATCCCAAGTCGTTCCCCGGCCAGCTGTGAGACATAGTCTCTCCAGCGGGTTTGGGGTCTGCCTCTTGGTCTACGTGCGGACCATCCTGGCCAGATGCCTGAACCACCTCATCTGGCACCTCTCGACCCAGAGGAAGAGCGGCTCGACACTGAGCTCCTCTTGGGCGGCAGAGCTCCTCACCCGATCTTTGTGTGAGAGGCCAGCCACTCTGCGGAGCCACTCACTCTTCGGCCGCTTGTATCCGCGATCCCATTCTTTCAGTCACCACCCACAGCTGGGGGTTGGAACGTAGATCGACTTGTAAATCAAGAGCTTTGCTTTTCGGCTCAGCTCTCTGTTAACCACGACAGACAGATGCAGCGTCCTAGTTATTGGTGACACTGCACCGATCTGCCTGTCGATTTCCCGCTCCATCCTTCCCCCACTCATGAACAAGACCCTGAGATACTTAAACCCCTCCACTTGGGGCAGGACCCTATGCCTGACCTGCAGGGGGTATTCCACCCTTTTCCGGGCGAGGTACATGTTCTCGGATTTGGAGGCGCTGATTCCCATCCCGACCGCTTCACACTCGGCATCAAATCGGTCCAGTGAGAGCTGTAGGTCAAGGTTCGATGAAGCTAACAGGACCACATCATCCGCCAAAAAAGCAGGGATCCGAGCCTGAGGTCACCAAACCGGATCCCTCCAACCATTGAGTTTTAAAATGATCATTTTCTCTCTGTTAAGATCTAAAATCATTGATTTAAGATTTTTTTTCTCTGTCTATCTGCAGGAAAACATCTTATAAGCTTGTAATCAAGATTTCCAGTCCAGGTTTTCAGATGAAAATGGAGGATATGCCCCTCTCAGGCCCAGACAACACCAAACTGGAGGTGAACACTGAATGTCTTCTCTCCTTCTTTTGGTATTTTTTGTTGCAGGTGTCAGCAGCTTGTTGTTTCTTTTTAAATCTGTTATTTTGTTTGCTGTAAGATTGTATCTTTCTATTTGCAGGCCTTGGTGCACGACATCTACTCTGATCTGGTAGATGATGCCTGTTTGGGCCTGTGTTTCGAGGTGCATCGTGCTGTGAAACAGGGCTATTTCTTCTTAGATGAAACAGATCAAGAGAGCATGAAAGAATTTGGTAGCTGACACTTTTCCCCTCCTTTCCATCTGCTTTATTTTTCTCTTTTGATGTGTTTTCTCGACTTTAACTGCTTTATGTTGACTTTTCTAGAAATTGTGGATCAACCAGGTTTGGACATATTTGGACAGGTGTACAATCAGTGGAAAAACAAAGAGTGTGAGTGTCCTAACTGTAAAAGATTAATCGCGGCGTCTCGTTTTGCTCCACACCTGGAGAAATGCCTTGGAATGGGGCGTAACAGCAGCCGTATTGCTAGCCGCAGGTGAGTCTGTGATGTTTTAAAAAGTTTGTAAAAAAAAAATTAACTTCTCTTGTTTTCAATTGTAGGCTTGCCAGCAACAACAACTTGAGTAAATCAGAGAGCGATCAGGAAGATAATGATGACCTAAACGATAATGACTGGTCATATGGGGCGGAAAAGAAAGGTGATTCATCCTGTTATTAACCTAAGTAGTTCAAAATGTATCCAAAAATGAATGAATAATAGTCTTTTCATAACATGTAGTGACTATTTTACATGGTTTGAGGCTTAAAATAATTACGGTTAAGAGCAGAATGAACTGACATGTCTTACAAAAACAAATCCTGAATGAAAAGGATATCAGTGTAACAAAAAACTTGTTTTTAGATCAGCTCACTTTGTGTATCAAAGTGTGAGTGTTACATTGGGACCGGCATGTGCTCTGTGATACTTTTTAACCTTCAATAAACTCTTTATGCTTTCTTTTTCCAGCCAAAAGGAGGAAGGCAGATAAGGTATTAAATTATTCAAATAAACGTATCAATTCTCTTGATACAAATTGCTTATTGTGCTTTTTTTCACCCTTTTGTATAGAATCAAAATTCCCCAAGAAGATCAAAATCTTTGAAACACAAAAATGGTGAGCACAATCACACGTTCCAGCTCACTAGAGAGGATTAAACTTTTGGTATGTTAAAAGTATGTGGTAATTCATGCATACCGCTTGCTAATTTATTTTGCGGAGGTTGGTTTTGGGAATGTACAAAATTTTTTTTTTAAAAAGAAGGAAATGTGTTTGTTTTGTCTTATTATTTTGATTCGAATGATTAGATTGAAACTTTAAACTTTTATTTTCTAGGTGAGCTCGGAAGTAACATCAGTTCAGAGCCCTATAAGGTGATACATTTTTTTTAAATCGTCATTTCCTGCAGCAAACTAGACAAATAACTTTTACTTTCATCATCTTTTTCAGTACAACTACAATACAGGTATCAATTATGAAAGTTTGGGCCCTGATGAAGTCAGATCCCTTCTAACAACGGTAACTTTCACTCTCTAAAAAGTCACATAAACATTCATTTTCATTTATATACCTCTTTGATAACCAAAGCGTTTGTTCTACAGCAATGCGGAGTGATCTCTGAGCACACAAAGAAGATGTGTACCAGGTAATTGTTGTGTTAGTGTTTGAAAATTTTATTTAATCTCTCCTCTTAAAGAACGGCCAACTTTTTTTATTTTATTTGGATTAAAGCAGCAAAGTCTAAGGTAATGTAAAACCTACCAAAGTCTTGATGAGGTCCAGTAGTGTAAAAATGAGAAACATAATGGATTATTGTTCAAAATGTTTGTTGGGACTAACTTAGGGGTACACAAGTGGCAACTCATGGAAAAGTTTGTATTTGATCAGTGATTGACTTTTTTTTTTCAAAATAAAATCAAATTCTACAAGTTTTCAAACCAAACACACATCTGGATGTTTTTAAAAATGATTCCGCCAATGATCAAAGTTCTTACTCTGTTTCTTTTGATTGGTCATTGGCTGTTTCCCAATAGTCCGTCCCACCTCCTCCTGCAGACTGGGGTTGCTTTTCATCACACTTACCTTCATCCCTTTGAATTCTCTAAGGGATTCTTCCTCTTATTGGAAGATATGTTGGCATGGTGAAAAGCATGATGCGAGAAGCTGTGTGGTGGGTGTGGGCGGGGCACCGGTCAGGATTATATAATGCCACGTTGTGTCCCTCCAGGTCTCAGCGATGTCCTCAGCACACGGACGAACAGAGGAGGGCCGTCAGGGTGTTCCTCCTGGGGCCGTCCGCGTGAGTCAGCCCTGTCCCCTTCTAACTCAAGTGTGCTCTAAATAAATCATGTTTGAATTGGTGACGTGACCCTCACGGTGGGGGAGGAGGTTGCAGACACTGTTCTGTTTCCTGACCAGGTTGCTCTGTTGACTGTAAAAACTAAGAGGTACAGTAAATGGGGGTGGGGGGTCTTAGAAACAACTTCATGGAGAAAAGGTTTTAATCAGTCATTCATTCCTCATATCCCTGTGATTGTGACGTACACACTATTCACAAATGAGCAATTAATTACACAATGTAAAGTATTTTTTTAGTCTGAACTGCTTTTAGAAAATAGTAGCTTTATAATAGTTTAATTTATAATGCCAAAAGCATGCTTGGTCTGTAAACAGTGGCACTGAGGAAGAGACAGGAAACAGAGATGGAGGTAGCAGAGATGAAGATGCTGAGGATTTCTCTGGGAGTGACCAGGATGGACAGGATCAGAGGAACAGCACATGTTAGAGGTTTTGGAGATTAAGTCAGAGAGACCAGACTGAGATGGTTTAAACATGTACAGAGGAGAGAGTACATCAGAAGAAGGATGCTGGGTTTGGAACCACCAGGAAAGAGGCCTAGAGGAAGACCAAAGAGGAGGTTCATGGATACAGTGAAGGAAGACATGAAGATAGTTGGCGTGACCAAAGAAGATGCAGCAGATAGGGTTAGATGGAAGAAACTGACTTAGGAAAATGCCGAAAGAAGAAGATTATAAAAGGAAAGAGTAGTCAAAGCTAGACTAAGGGCTGAAGTCAACACATTGAAGATGTTGGTAGAGAAGTACAGGCTTCGGTAGGAGAGGTATTGTCTCTTGTTTTTGTTTTCAGTCCAGTATATGTTTTTCTATCAAGAGACAAATCATTTTTTATTTTTTTAAAATAAGTAGATGCCAACTCGGTCCTTTGTCATGGAAATGTGGAAGTATTTTAATGTGTCATGCTTCGCTTTTTTTTTACGTCTGTCTTGTTGGGCTAAGAAGGTTGCATTAGAGATAAATAACAACATCAAGATTTTCTCTTGGATTGATACCATGAAGTGTTGAATGTTTACCCAAAAAGCCCATAAATGGCAGGGAGGAATTCTCAAAACAAATAGTTTCGACCAAATGATGTAACGTTTAACTGCAAATAGGGCTTCTGTCCTCTTGAAAAATAATATGCTTCCAGGCTGTACTAGTTCTCATTACAAATACAGAAAGTAACGTACCTCTCCAGATGTGTTTGAAGTAGTAGGGAGCACCTGTGTCTTCAGTCTGTGACAAGCAGGACTGTGGTTGCAACTTAAAACAGTAAAATGACACTTTTGACAGTGGGGACAGGTTGAAGTGCTATCGGCAGAAGGGTGACATGATTCCTTTGTGTTTCTTTTTATTTCAAATGCAATAGTTTGGAGTTTTAATGTGTAATTGATGTGGAGGCATGTATTATTGTGCTTTTTAATTCATTTTGCTATCACAAGTAAACATCTGTGTTTCTGTGTTTGGGTTTCCCTTCAGACCGACGCTTCCCGACACGGAGCCTGGAGGGGAGGGTGACAACTTCGACATTCCTGATGGACAGGCTTTAATGAGCCGTCTGCAGTGGGAAGACTCACCAGATATCTCCCCTACTGATTCTGCTTCATCTAAAACCAGTAAGGAGGAGAACAGTCTTTCTGTGGGTTACAGTGTGTCTCGTTTATCACAGGAGTTACGTTTCTAAAAATAACCTGCATTAGGAAATCTCCGACAAGTAGAAAACTTTATTTATTATTAGAGATTTTTTAAGGCTGAAAACTCCTTTCTACTCATTTTATAGTCTCCAAAATATCAAATATTAATAGAACAATGTGAAGCTAAAACTCTGACTGCTTCAGTTGTATTAAGAATGATGGCATTATGAAAATATCCTAGATTTGAAAATAACAAAGATTTGTTGTCAATTTTTTTCTGTTTTTACCATAATTGAATATTATTCTCAAATCATAAACATAACAGAGGTGGTTTTTAATTTCATTCCTACATGTTTGAGAAAATTATAAGCTTTTCTGTTCAGTATACTATTCAGGTTGTTCTTACAAAGGCATACGTTTTTTGCCACACTGACGTTCTAGCGTTAATAGGAAGGGCTTCAGTACTATACTGTCCTCACCCAAGTTAGCTCCTGCAAGGCTAGACGGGTAGTTAACGGCATTCCAAAAAACAGACCTACTTGGTTTTTGACATGAACCTCTTCTTTGGTCTAGTTCTCGACCCCTTTCCTGATGGTTCCAAAACCAGCATCCTTCTGCCGATGTACTCTCTCTCTATCCTTTGTACATGTCCAAACCATCTCAGTCTGGCCTCTCTGACTTTATCTCCAAAAACCTCTAACATGTGCTGTTCCTCTGATCCTGTTCATCCTGGTCACTCCCAGAGAGATCCTCAGCATCTTCATCTCTGCTACCTCCATCTCTGTTTTCTGTCTTTTTCTCAGTGCTACTGTTTCTAGACCAAACAGCATGGCCCGTCTCACCATGGTTTTGTACACTTTCCCTTTTTTGTACACTTTAAGAAATTATAGCTACAAAATTGTATTTAAAAATTTGTAAAACATCATGGCTCCGATCGGTGAAGTGTGTTGTAGTGAGAGACTATTATAAAAAATAATCTTCATTCTGATTCCTTTCTATTTCTCTCTTCCCGCAGGCACCAACCATTCGGATTCACGAAGACCGAAGAAAAAAAAGAAGTCCCCTCTAGTACTGAGCAGTACAGGTGTAGGACTGACCAGTGGAGGCAGCAGCTCTCAGAGCAATCTCAATTTATTAAGCAAGAAAAAGAAGCCCAAACTCCCAGTACCTTCGATTTCAAGTATCTACGACGACCTAAACTAGGACAGCAACGTTCGTCAAACTAACTTTAACTTTTAGGATAAATCTCATGTTCACACTAATACCTTCAGGTCTCAACAACATGGGACAAAATTCAGTTTAATTCGGGTTTGATCGGTTAGATTAAAAAAAAAAAAAAAAAAATCACAATTCTGTAGATTCAGTAGAAAAAAGTTGGGAAACTTTTTGTGCTTTCCGGTTGCTCGTTAAGGTGATTAAAAAACGTGAATGTTTGGGGATTTTACAAAAAGTTGAGGCCCCTAAACATCTTGAATATTGAATATATTTAATAATATGTTTATATTGAAAACTGTTTGAGTTTCATACATGTGACAGACAAAAGCTCTTAATTTTTGTAAAATTCCGTGAAAACTTTTTGATGCGTCTTTTCTGAAACTTTTAAGCAGTCGTCGTTGCTTTTTTTTTTTTATTTTATTCTTACAGGTTTTTTTAAATTTTGTGTTCGTTCGGCAAAAGACATTGGCGATCATTTTTTATCGTGCACTTGAAAAACACGTATATTGAACTGCTCATCAGTGGCTTTTTGTTCTAGCGTCATATTGCACAGTTTTTTTTTATGTGTGTGTGTGTTGTTTTCACATAACTATGCATCATCAAATGTGGCATTTTTTGTGAAGAAAAAAAAACTTGTGCCATTTGGAATATTTAACTTTGTTTACATTTGTGACATATTTAAGTGGGTCACTGCCTTTATTGTGATGTTTCTTTTTGTATTTTGTGGAAGTGAGTGTTTGAAATGAACCAGCGTGGATTTTTATGTTTAAAAATTACATGAGCAAAAAGGAATTTTTGTCCAATTTGATTTTGTTCGTTTTTTTTTTTTTAAAAAGCACAAAAATATATTTGTTTTAATTTTATCTGTGATGTATTTGATGGAGGAGCAAGTTCTTGGAACTGTAGCAATCATGCAACACATTTTTATCTTTTCAGCTTAAATTGTTTGTTTCTTGAACTTTCCAGAGAATTTGTTTTGGGCACCGTGCAGGTTTTTCGTAATGCAAACTCTTTAGCTGCAATTTTTGGTTCTTTTAGCTGAACCTTGAAAGTTTACAAAGGACTTCATTTTTTTCTGTGTTACATTTGTTACATTCTCTAACTGTTTTAAATATTAAAAAAAGGGGACATTGTGTGAAGTAATTGCAGTTGATTTGAAGCTCTAATGAGTGGGAAATTCTGTGCTAGCTAGTAACTGCTTCAAGTTCCTTTCCATTGTCTTTTGCTCATCTGGGGTCGGGTTTACGGGGCAACAGCCTGGGACGGGAAGCCCGGGCTTCTCTCACTCTGGCTGCATTCTCCAGCTCACACGGGAGGATCCAGATGCATTCCTCGGCCAACTGTGAGACATGCTGTGAGGCAGGTCAAGGGTCTGCCTCTGAGTCTCCTACCGGTGGTACACGCCCGAAACACCTCACCAGTGAGGAGTTCAGGAGGCATCCGAGCCAGATGGCCTAATCACCCCATCTGACTTCTCTCGATCTGGAGGAGCAATGGCTCTACTCCCAGCTCCTCACTCTATCTCTTGAGTGAGAGCCCAGCCACTCTGCAGAGGAAGCTCATTTCGTCCTTTTGTATCCACATTCTCGTTCTTTCGGGTCACCACCCACAGCCAGTGACCATAGGTGAGTTAATTATTTTCATATTTTTTTCTGTGCACTTGAATTTCAAAGGCGTGTCACTTTTATGAACGAGTCAGCTTGACTAAACCTTATTTTCGCATGAGATGTAAAAAGAATTTATTTTGAGGGATTTTTTCAAACACTTTTTTTTTTTTTTTATGAACACTTTGGTTTTTGGCTTTTATGTTACAGCTTGCTAGGTGATTTAATTACAACAACCCCCCACAGAGTATGTGTTTAAGTTAGAAGAGAAGTTTCTTATCAATGCACAAAATTACAAATTGTGCTCTGGTATCTGACAATCATAAACATTTTAGTTTGTTTGCATTTTGTGGTTTAACCCGCTGTGATTTCCCTACAGTAGTGTTTTAACATGCACTATTAATAAATTGAAAATGATTTCTTGGGTGTAGTCTGAGGCTCCTTTCTAGTTCATTGTGGCTGTGTTTATTCGTTCTTAACAACAATGATGTTGTGTTTCTGATTAAATTTTACAGTTTTGTGCAAAATCACACATTTGAAGGTTTTAAACGTTATTACCATAAAAAATGGTTTCATTTCTATTTTATTCATGCATATTTGAGAATTTAGTGCTCGTGCTCAGTCACTTGAAGTTTCATTTTTATGTAAAAGCACCAAAGTAAAATAGATTTTCTAACTTGATCTACTTTACACTTCATTTGCTGCTTTAAACATTTACGCTGTGTTGTGCATAGAGAGCTAGACATATAATAAAGTCAGAAAGGCCAGACTGAGATAGTTTGAACATGTGCAGAAAGATAGAGAGTACATTGTCAGAAGGATGGATGATGGGTTTGAGACTGCCAGGCAGGAGACCTTGAGGAAGACCAAAGAGCAGGTTCATGGATACAGTGAAGGAAGACATGAAGATAGTTGGTGCGACTGAAGAGGATGCAGGAGATAGGGTTAGATGGAAGAAACTGACTTGCTGTGGCGACTCCTGAAAGGAAATGCTGAAAGGAAAAGTGCACAGGCAAGACAAAAGAGGGAATTCAGAAAAAAAAAGATGCAACTGAATAACAAGCTAATGGGAGCTAACAGGAGGTATATTTATCTACATGTCCTGTGAGATACGAATGGTTTGCCTTGTGGCTTTAACACTAGGACCGTGCCACGCTCTAAATCTACCTGTAAGCACCATGACGTCAATTTGACCGCTTGGTTAAGTATTTATGCTTTTCGCTGCTATATTGCATAAATAAACTTTTACACCACTCAAATTTTAAAGTAATAAGAATGATAAAATGTTAAATATTCTTAAAATCTACAATAAAAAAGCAAACACCAAAGTAAAATAATATAATTCGTAAATAGCCTACTTTCCCCCCGTGTTTTGCGCTGCTGCTTCAGAAATATTCTTGTTATAAATTGGCAAGGCTATATTCCAATATGTTAACAAGAACTTTCAAGACTTATTTAGAAAACATGGCATACTTTATTCAGACAACAATTTTCTTACTTTCTTCATGGTATCTCTTCAATATTATCTCACTCAACATTTCTAAAACGTTTCTGTAATGGCATCAGAATCCTCCTTGTCTCTCTCCACAAATAGACCACACACGTGGCCATGGCAATGTGTTTGTTGCCATAGCAACAAAGCAACAACTTTCAGCAGAAGTTGTTGCTATGGCAATGTGAGCTACCTCTCAGCTGCCGCGGGGTGCAGCAGGTTAGAGGAGACAAAATGCTTATAAATTTTGAAATGTTCATTTTTAGAACACAAAAACTACGTACATGATAAAATAGAAAACATGTTTATATTAAAAGGCATAAAAGGTCATCCTCCTAGGATGTGTTTTATTCATTCTAATTAGCATATTAAAGTGATGTGCAGTCAAGTTGATGGCTGCGGAGGTCCTAGTGTTAAAGCACAATGCAAGAAAAGGTGTGAAAGATTAGTCATTACGTATCTCCTTTAATCTTTATTCTTCTGAAGTTCCTCCAAAAGAGAAAAAAAACCTACAAAATGTTTCAACAGTAATGAGAATGGTTTTCTAGCTGCTGCAGAAACTGTAAGAAATATGCTGGAAAATGAGAGAAACATACTGAAACTGCTTTGGATGAAAAAATTAATTTTTATTACATGTGAAACCAAACCGGTCCAGTCCTACCACCTGAAATCTTTAAGTGTAGCTTCTCTTATTTACACAAAATACATCATATTTACAGTCTTTGAATTGAGCAAATTCTATACAAAAACCCAGGACGCTAGCTTTACCTTAGAGATGATTTGCTTGCAAAGAGTTTGACTTGATTAAATAACTTTTTTTTATGCTTAAGACACGCATCACAAAAAGGAAGTAGTTTTCAAATTATTAAAACAATGTTGGTTCTAATATATTCAGCAAAATATTCAATGAGAAATTTTTAAGAATTTAACAGCAAACAAAACATTAATCCACTTAATGTTTGACAAAAAAAAGTTAAGAGATATTTTCTGCATCTTTACAGTCACTGTTGAAAGTTCACATGCAGCTTCTATGAGAAACCTGATCAATTCACAGCTTTCAAATTGTCATTTTAATTAGATTCATGTTGCTAAATAATATCCAGCTGGATTTGTGGACCCAAATCAATTATTTTCTCAGCGGCTGTGCATCCCAAATATCATACAGCTAAATAACACAGTAACTGCCACCAGGGAGATGGTCGCAGGGGCGGTGAAAAACTGTCTGTAGTTGATGCGGAAGTACCACACCACGGACAGCATAACCACGAAGACGGGCACCAGCAGACTGGTGCTGCTGATGGCAACACCTGCAGCTCTGAATCTTCCAAGAGCTCTGCTTCCTGTTTCGTTCCCAGGCTGAACCTCTTCTGCCGGATCTGCACGAGGTGCAGCTGGAGAGATGTGGCAGTGGATCACACTGTTGTCTGTAATGTTTAAGGAAAACAAAGACTTGGGATCCTGTAGTAATTGGCCTTGGTAGATTAATTTAATCTGCTGCTCCCGGCCTGAAAAATATTTTCTGGAAGAGAAATGTGAAAGGAGAGAATTAATCATATATAAAGAGTATTGAGTATTTCATTGAGTATTTTCGGATTGTGTTGCTAACCTTTTCAGTACTGCGACTGTATCTTCTGGTTCAATGATGGCCACCTCTTCCGTGTCATTCAAATACTTTAAGCGAACATTAATGGAGGTCAGAACAGGTTTTGGCTTCACAAGTTGTTCGTCTGGTTGTATTTCATCTTCCTCATTTTCTTTCTCCTCCTCTTCAGCTTCATTGTCCTCTTCGTCCAGAGTGCTGGCTCTCCTAGTAGGAGGGTTTTTGCTTTGTATGTCCAGCAGAAGATCCGTCCAAGCCTCATTTGCTCCTTCCCCCATTCCCTCACCTTCTCCCCTCTCAGACACTCCATCGCCATCATCCGGCTTGTTCTCCTGTGACGATGAAGCGGACTGCTCCTCAGGAGCGACCGCACCAGCAGTCCCTCCGCTGTAGCTGTCATGGCTTCCCAGTCCGATCAAAGAGGCATGTGCACCCACGGTGAGAATGGTGCCCAGGATGTGGTCTCCTCTATCAGCAACATGGGTTGAAACCCATGCCAAGATGAGGGCCAGGATCAACAGCAACACACCACCTGCTATTGTGACTTCATCCTCCATCCCATCTAACATGGTCAGTGCACACACCGCCATCTCCAAATTAAGAAACTGCAAAGGATGAAGACTTTGGTTAGTCTTGCAATACAACGGCAAAGATCTAAAAATATATTGTCACAAAGCGAACATAATTAACTTAATCGATGAATGAAAGATCCTATAGCGCAAGATCACAGCACCTGACTTCTTTTCTAGCTTCTACTGGGGTCTCCGTTCGGTTGTCTTCCCCAGGTTGCGGGGGCAATCGCCTGAGATGGGAAACCCAGGCTTCTCTCATTCAGCTCACCCAGTAGGATCCCGAGGTGTTCCTTGTCCAGCTGTGAGACATAGTCTCTCCAGCGGGACTCCAAAGGCAGTCTAGGTCTCTTCCCAGAAGAGTCTGGACCTCCAGAAGAGTCTGGGAAGAGACCCAGACTGCCTCTGGCAGTTCCAGAGACCCAGACTAAATAAGTCTGAAAGAGACCCAGACTGCCTCTTGGTCTCTTCCCAATGGGACGTGCCTGAGACACCCCTCCAGCGGGGCTTTTTATCATTTTTACTCATTCTATTTATTCCTCACTGGGAATTTGTGTGCTGCAGTCCAACACCGTTAGCAGGCTGCCCACAATGGTGCGAGAAACGGGGGGTAGTGGGATGCAAACCCGCGAACTTTCGGTTGACTTTCGGTTCGCAGGCGAACGCTCTAACCACTGAGCCACCATCTCCCTCCGTTAGAGAGTCATCCTAACCAGATGCCCAAACCACCCCATCTGGCTTCTCTCAACTCGGGGGAGCAATGGCTTTACTCTGAATGTTATTGACCAGATGTAATTTACAGTGTAAATTACATGCTATAATTTTATTATAGCATGATTGTTTTATTTCAAGGTTGTGTGTTGGAATCATTCTATAATAAAATTATAGCATGATTCCAACACACAACCTTGAAATAAAACAATTAAATGTACAAACTTAACTGGTTCATTTACATTGTTTTTTAAAGTTTAAGTTGCACTGACCTGTTTTATACAGTTTTAACAGGTAATCTTAAACAGAATCGTGTTTATTTACACAGCAGTAATAAGGCCTCCACTTAAATGATCACATTTAGCACCGATCCCTAATTAAAAAAAAGCCTTTTACATTAAAAAAAAAACTAAAAAACATTACAAACACACAAAATACCCAAACTTTATAGGCAAAGGTACTGATCATGTTTTTTTAAATGAATTATTGACATAATTAGCAGGTAAAGATACTTATGTAACATCATTTGACACTTTCAATTCTGTCTGTAGATGTTTGATCCTGTACATATTGATCTCATGACAGCATCTACTTTATTATTTGTGGATTTTTTTAAAAAGCATGCTGTTATTTTTAATAGTTTCACGTACAAAACTTTAGCATTCCGGTTAGCATCCTATGCTAACTGGTTTAAAACGACCTTCAAAAACTTGTTTAGCAGACCTGAAAATGATCGTCTGAAGTAAGATGTCTAACATCGAGTAGATTTAATCAATTGATCTTACCCGATTAATGAAAAGTCAGAGCATATCTGTAAAGAAGAGTTTCTATGTGATCTACAAGCTGCTGCTAACCAGCAAACACACAGCTACGTCATCACTGCGTCACAATTTAGTATCGATTCAATACCTGGTAAACAAGTATCATCTCTAAACTAATACCATCGTCACTAAAAAGAATCCAGAATTGTTTATTTTATGATGTCTTATTATTATTACTTTTTAGCTTATTAAATCAGATTACATTTTATAATTGGGTCAAAATGTGAACTTTGTACTGTTTGTAGTGCATCTGATTTATTTTGTTTCTAAGAGTACATTCATTTTTTAACCATCTATCATGTGTTTCATTTAATTGTTCTGGCAAATGTTTTTAAAATATATATATTTAGGGCCCAATAGTAGAAACATCATTTATTGGCATTCATTCTATATAATTTTCTTTATTTTTAAAGTCGAAATTTGCCATAAGGGAGGCGCTTGGAGCAGTGCCATTGCTCCTCCAGGTCGAGAGAAACTAGATGGGGTGGCTCGGGCATCTGATTAAGATACCTCCGGATTTCCTTGTGAATGTTTCAGGAGAAGATCCAGAGGTAGACCCTGGACCCGCTGAAGAGTTTATAAAAATTATATAAACAGTAAACTATATAATTAATATGTTGATATTCAAGTTTTCTTGATGGATAAGTTTTATTTTTTTGTTTGTTTTTTTAATCCATGTAACTGTTGTGAAAATGTAGAAGTTTACAAGTTGTACAAGTTTGTTAGAAAATTTTGCTCAAAATTTTAATATTTTGAGATTCAAGGCAGATTTTAATATTTTGAGATTCAAGGCAGTGTTAATATTGATTCCTTTATACACGCAAAGGAATTCATAGTGCTTTACAAGACAGAAAAATGCATTAAAATGCCAAAACATTAATCTTCAGTCAAATGCACAATTAAACAGAATTGTTTTCAGCCTAGAGTCAAACATTGTCACTGTGTCGGCCTGTCTCACAGCCTCAAGAAATTTGTCCTCCATGTTTAGTACTGACTTTAGACACCACCAGGAGGCCGGTCCCAGAGGTTCTCAGAGTTCTAGATGGTTCATATGACACTAACATCTCACACTTAAACACAAGCAGAGCAGCTTTAAAGTCTGTTCTCTGAGCCACAGGAAGCCAGTGCATAGTCCTGAGCACAGGACCAATGAGATATTTTCTGATTCTGAAGCATTTTGAATAAACTGCAGCTGTTTTAAGGCCTTTTTGTTCAGACCAGTGAGTAGACCGTTACAATAATCTTACCTACTGGAAACAAATGCATGAATAAGAACCTCTAAGTCTGTTTTAGATGCCAAACTTCTGATTTTGGCAATGTTTTTGAGGTGGTAAACGGCTGCTGGTGTAATCAATTCAATGTTGACTATTAAAGTTCAAGGAAGTTGGTTGTAATGACAAAATCGTACCATGCTGTACTGCAGTGTTGTCTTCCGCTTTATCCGGAGCCAGGTCGTGGCGACTTATGCAGGAGGATCTTGAGGCATTCCCTGGTCAGTTGGGAACCAACACCTTAACAGCGAGGGCTCCGTGAGGTATTCTGCTCCTTTTGAGCTGGAGAAGCAACAGCTGTACTCCGAGCAGCTCCTTTTGGAATGGCAAAGGTGCACACCCTACCTCCGAGCAAGAGGCAGACCAGCCTGTAGAGTGAGTTTATTTAGGTCACTGATAAATGGGATCTTTTCCTTTCGTCATCACCCACAGCTAAAGACCTCGGGACAATAGTAACACCTATTGACTCTTTTCATTATGACAAATTAATGCAGCATCCTAGTTATTGTGGAACTGCCTGTCATTGTCCCACTCCGCTCCATCCTTGCATCACTTGTGAACAAAACACAGAGAAACTTGAAATCCTCCACGTGGGGCACAAGCCTTTTCCCGTCAACAACTTATGGTTTAGAATGTGCAAGCGTTAAACCTCATTCTGGACTTTGGGAATTAATAACATGACAAAACCTGCCATAAATTTAACATAGAGGCATGGTATGCAACAAATTAAAGAGGGGAAGTGACAACTATTTTTATACATCTATTTTTTACATGTATATTTTATTGTCAGGATAATTTAGTAAGTTTGTAATTAATCAAGTGCTATTAGTATTTTGGAAATGGAGGAAAAAACTTGAATTGCTCATAAAATTATACTAAAAATGTGAAAGCACTGCCACACATGAAGACAGACAGGATTAGATTGGGAAGGAAAGGGAAGTTGAAGAGGACCTTCAGAAGTCACAAACTTTCTCTTATGTTTCAACAGACAACTTTATTGGAGTGTCCGATCATTACACAGCAGCAGGTAATCCTTGACTGAGGCGGGAATGTCCAGTTTACTGACTGAAGAGTGGCACTGTGATCCAAAATACTGACGAAGAGTCCATCTGCAAAGATGCTGAAGGGAGCGAGGCTGACCACTGAGGTTACGCACAGAGAGGAAAAATGACCGATGCTCCTGGGAGAGGAAGGCAGAAATAAATACATCACACCATGTTGGAACCTAAGGAAGTAAGGAGGTTAAATCCGTGCAGAGCTCACCTCCAACACTTCAGCAGGCAGCGAGTCCATCCATTCACATGGAGGAATGAAAGGGTATGAGTTCAATATCACCTCCATGGTTGCAGGTGAGAGGACGCACAGTTTCAGCATCTGTCGAGAAAACAGTGTGTGTGTCTGTAAAAAGTAACATCAGCCAAAGTGGTCAGAAAGGGTTTACCTTTGGTGAAACCGGTTTAGCTCCGTGGTTTAGTAGTGATTGTGCAACAATCTCAGGTTGTTGGTTCGGGTAATCCTCCACTACCTTCGGAACAAAGTTTTTATAAATCCACACAACTCAAAATAAGAACTTTTGAGTCGACAGGTAGATGCCCTACCTGTAACAAGCAGCTCATGGGTGTAAATCCTGCACAGTTAGTAACGTCAGGTTTTGCTCCATATTGCAGGAGAACATCTACAATTCTTGGGCAACAGTTTGCACAAGCATTGTGTAGAGGGGTGTGCTGCTTTCGGCCAGCTGTGCAGGGATCAGCTCCAGCTTTCAGAAGTTTCTGGATCACTCGAAGGTATCGCCCGGATTCAGATGGTCTCTCTGCTCCGGAACACGCTGCATTCAGTGGCGTCTCCCCCTCTCGGTTTGTGGCTAAAACATCTGCTCCATGGCAGAGGAAGAGTTTCACATGTTCTTCTAGCCTCCTCGAGCAGCCACGTGCAGAGGTGTTAGCCTTGACTCTCTGGTCCTCACATTGACATCAGCACATCCTTCTAAAAGCAGCTCAGCACAACTTAAAAAAATGAAGAAAAGTTTTACCAATAAATCAAAACACCCTCAAAACTCCCCATTTTCACTCACTTGAACGATTCCGACAGATGTACAGAGGTGCAAAGGAGCATTGCCATCTTCCGTCAGCAGTTCAGGATCTGCTCCATGAGAGAGCAGGAGCTGGACGCAAGCGGAATAGAGCAACCAAGGCAAGCGTCATGGAGAGCAGTGCTTCCTCCAGGGTCAGCATTCACCTCAGCTCCACGAAAGACACAGCTCCTCCACGCAGGCTGTGTGTCCTCTACCCCACAGCAAGACGCAACGCTGATGTTTGTTTCACCTTTGAATCATTGTCCACCATGCTGTGTGAAGGTACCAATGAGAATTGAGAATCACCAAGTGTTAATTAGAGACCAGAAGTTTTGGATATCGTACCGATCTCTGGAGCCCACACCATCTCTTCATGGACTGTCTCCATCAGGGCGTTCACCATTTCGGGGTCTTTTAATACTGTGTAAATTCCCTTCATATCTCCATACATAAAGGTGTTGTGAATGGCTGTGTCTCTGCAGCGGAGCTGTGGTGGTGGGGCTCTGATCCTCCTGTAGGCGCTGCTGCCTTGGAGGAGGTCTTGGGGCCCGAGGAAGTGGGGGGTGCTGGTCATGGCTCTCCTCTGAGCTAAAGCTCGTCGGGCATCCTCCCACTCTTGAAATTCCTGCTCCAGTCTCAGTGACCGAAGCGAGGTGGAGGTGAATGGATAACGTGTTTTTCGACATGATATCTTAAAGCAACGGCTACAAATAAAAAAATAACAAAAATTTCCTTATTTTTTCAGTTTGAGAAAAGGCACAGTAAAAATCTACAGCTGACTGTCAAGCAATTCTTTTTTAATTCTGGGCAAGCATGGAGCATTTTTCTGGCATCTTCTAGGTTTACATCGTCAACCAATAGAAATACTGTTTCCAAAAGCAGGAAGTTGGAGTGTTTGGCTGAGATTTTTTAATGCACCAACAGTTTGCAGGTTTTAATATACATATTTTTTGCCTATTTAGTATGAACCCCATGGCTGTCCGTATATGCGTGTGTCCTTCTGTAACACTTTTGTAAACATTCATTCATCTTCTGAAAAATCTTATTCTCTGACAGGATGGTGGGGATGCTGGAGCCTACCCCGCCTGATTCAAGGCTGAAGAGTGACCTCACAGCAAGAAGGTCGGGGTTTGGAACACTGCCCTTTCTGTGTGGAGTTTGCATGTTCTCCCTGTGTATTCGTGGGTTTCCTCCCACTCTCTAAAAACATGCATCTTAGGTTGATTGGCTGCTATTAACCCTAGGAATCAGTGTGTGTGTTTGGATGATTGTGTGTGTGTGACCTCGTGACAGACTGGGGACCTTTTCGGGATTTACCCCAACTTTTATGGACATATTTTTCAAAAGGGATTTCAATGAAACTGCCCACAGTTACTTAGTATCAACTATAGATGAACTGACTAGGTTTTCAGAGTCAAGATCAGAAAATGCTGTGAACGAAATATCTCCCAAACCATTGAAGTGGTTTTAATAAAACTTCCCAATGTTACTCAGTATCGACCATAGATGAACTGATTAGGTTTTCAGGGTCATGCGACCAAAGGCCAAGATTGCATAGATCGAGGTAAAAAAAAATAATATATATATATATATATACAAAAAGCCTCACACATTTGACTGCTTTCAACTAGTTATCACATGGATCACAAGCATTCACTATTGGTAAAGTTCGTGATTTGGCAGGTGGAGGCATTTTGTATGACTTCTCATTTACTAGCATTACATATATTTAGATAAGCATGAGTCCAACTTGTGTTGTTGGCATCCTTCTGTCTAGAAACCATGGAGTCTACACCTGGATACGTATCTGTCCGAGTAGCGTCGGCTTTGGGCTAACTAAGCCGATGCGGGAGCTGCAGCTCCTACCATACTTGCTATCTAGTGAATGAAGAGCTAAGTAATATTTCAAAACACAAATCTGTTAAAATACTCCACACCACCTTTGAACCTTCAAAGACATTGACTGATTCTGTTTTAAATAAGCAAAATTTCATTGTTGAACTTTTCTTACCTTAACTCTCCTAAATCACACATGACAGCACCACAAGCCTCCACTCACCCACTCAATAAGACAGGAATCTAAGACATTGGTCAAGATCCCAACACTACAGCGAGATTTGACATGAAAATGTCCTTCCTTTGTGCGCACAGTCACACGATTACCAGGCAACTACAAGTTTAGCACAAGATATTTTTAGAAGAAAATGCAAACTGATCCTTGTTTCTCCTCCCAGTGACCAGTAGATGGCGGTGCTAACCCAATATTTGGCTGAACAAAGAGTAACACAATGTCAAGATAAATACTTCGATTCGTACTTGAAACGGACATGTTTTGTATTATTTTATCAACTTAATGTACTTTTAAACCACGGTAGGTGGCCACTAGGATATTGTAAGTTTTTGCTTTTTATTTAAAAAAAACTTTTAGGATCAGACTAATAATTAAAATGATGACAGTCAGTTTAATGTAAGAAATAATTTGAGGCCTGTTGAATGAATCACAAGAGAAATATTTTAAAATGCAACAAACGGTAAATTTTCTTGGTTAAAGATTTAGTCTTTGGTTACATGATGTCGTCATCACGCTTAGTTTGAACACGTTACGCATCATGTCGTCATCACGCTTGGTTTGAACGTGTGGCGCGTCGTCCAGCCTGAGTTTCCAACGAGTTGCTCCACGTTTATCTGTTATTTTCAAATCGTGTTTTTGTCAAAATTCTGTAACTGAAAGACCTTCAATGGAAGTTTGTAATTTATTTCTGAACAAATCAACTTGAGTTTTCATTGTAAAATCTCATGGCAGCGATGGTAAACAAGTTTTGGCTAATAAAGTAGCATATGCTAATATTTTAGTTGATTGCAAAATAAATCTCCTAGTTTTTGTTTTAACTAAACGACATGTGGATAATTATTTCATTTTGGTCTTTTCCTTTGTTTTACAGACTTGTAAACTGAATGGATTGTTCAGCATTGGAGAAGATTTTGATGATGAGGTATCTAAAACCACCTGATTGTAACTTAGTCCACCTGATATGTCAGTGCATGTGTTCTACACATCAATTTAACCACTGATCGAGATGTGTGTCTGTGTGTGTATACACTCTAGGATGTACTGTGCACAGATTGGGGCAGTTCTTCACCATCAGGAGCATCCACTTCAACATCAGCTCCTTCATCCAGCTCCCTCAGAGCTCCATCTGTTACCCACAACCATCCTGAGAAAACCTGGAATCAACCGACTGGAGAAAGATTAGCTGGATTGTGTAACAACACCTCATTAAGAAACGACCTTTCCAATGCAAACGCACAAACTGTTAACTTGGGTTTCCAACAGAACTCTTCCCAAAAGAATATTTCAATTCAACCCAAGAATTTATCTCGTGTTTCTTTAGCTCTTGATGACTTTGATGATTGGGATGTTGACCTGACAGACTTAGATGAGACTGACTGCCAAATGGGACAACTGTCAAAAGTTTCTTCTTTTGTACCACCTGCATCTTCTAATCCAAAACCGTTCCAACCTTCAACCAGCAGTGGAAGTCAAACATGTTCTAAGTCTTCTCTGAGACAGCTTCACAATCCATCCAGGACTTTGAGTTCTCCGTCTCCCAGTCCTGTTTTCCCAGGTCTCACTGTAGCATCTCCAGCTCCTAACAGTGTCTCCAGAACACTAAGAGTTCCTCAGCAGATTCAAAAAAGTTGGACAACTTCACGAGCACCATCACAGGCTCAGACACTCTTTGAGACGGTTTCTCCTGCTTCCTCTCCCGTGAATTCCCATCCACTAAACACACCAGTCCTTACCAACCGTCTGGTCCAGCTGGTCTCTGCATCCAGTAAGATTCCTACGAAAAGACCTCGCTCGGAGTCTCACCGGCCCAGAACACGCCGCTTTCCTGGTCCCGCAGGACTTCTGCCAGAGCAGGTAGAACTTGTATCCTAAAATAATCTCAGATGAATTGTTCATGCTCCTGCTTTTCTCTGGGGGAGAGACTGTTCTCTATTTGTCTGTATAACACTGCATTTTAATTCCAATCTTATTTATCAGCCGCAAGGTCAGAATCTGGACCAGATTGTGGTTTCTGTTCCTCAAACTCCTGCTCACGGGGTCGTAGCTCGACTCCCCAGCCAGGTAACAAACAAACACAACATCTACAAAAAACTCGGCATTGTTGTTGTTCAGAACCAAGACTGAATTATCCTGTTTAATTGAAATACCCTTGTAAATAATCATGAAAAGATTTGCCCACATTGCTCATAGTTCACTTACATCATGAAAACACAATATTTTTTTATTCATAGTAGTCATAGATGATAAAAATGTGGCTTCCTTTGTAAGAAAATGAAAATATTAAGTCTACTTTTATGCATGCAGTCCAGTGTAATCATTTTCAAGGTTCTTTGGATCTATTTTTTTTGTCAAGTTAAGATTTTCTTCTTCTTTTGGCATTTCCCTATCAGGGGGTCGCCACAGCAAGTAGTTTTTTTCCATCTACCCTATCTGCTGCATCCTCTTTGGTCACACCAACTATCTTCATGTCTTCCTTCACTGCGTCCATGGACCTCCTCTTTGGCCTTCCTCTAGTCTCTTTCCTGGTTGTTCCAAACACCAGCATTCCTTTCTTTCCGATGTACTCTCTCTCTCTTCTCTGTACATGTCCAAACCATCTCAATCTGGCCTCTCGGGCTTTATCTCCAAAACCTCTAACATGTGCTGTTCCCCTGATCCTGTCCATCCTGGTCACTCCCAGAGAGATCCTCAGCATCTTCATCTCTGCTACCTCCATCTCTGTTTCCTGTCTTTTTCACCACGGTTTTGTACACTTTCCCTTTCATTTTAGCTGAAACTCTTTTGTCACACATCACACACACATCATAACCTATGGTTATCATCTGTGGTTGGGGACCAAAAGAACAAAATTGCAGATGCAAGCGGCCAAAATGAGCTTCCTCCGCAGGGTGGCTGGGCTCTCACTAAGAGTGAGGCGGTCTGCCATCCGGAAGGAGCTCCTATTAGAGCCGTTGCTCCTCCGGGTTGAGAGAAGCCAGATGAGGTGGTTCAGGTATCAGGTTAGGATGCCTCCAGAATGCCTCGGTGGTCAATGTGTTTCAGGCATGCCCTACTGGGAGGAGACTCAGAGGCAGACTCCGGACCCTCAGAGGCAGACTCTGGAGCTGCTGGAGAGACAATCTCACGGTTGGTCGGGGAACAGCTCATGATCCTCCGGGGTGAGAGAAACCTGGTTTCCTGTCTGAGGCTTTTGCCTTTGCAATCCGGATAAGGAGAAGACAACAGAGCGGAATGGAAAGATAATTTTAAATCACAAAAAAGGAGTTATTTTATTTACTTTTCCTGTACATGCTGACTCATTCTCAGCCTGGCTTTTGTAAGTGGACCCTCAAAACATTTTTATCATGTAACTTTTTAGACTATGCGTCTTTAGTGATGATGTAAATGGGGTCAGAAGAAGCGGGATACGTTTAGTAGCTCACATATGTCTCTAAATTTCAATCATGATGGGTGATATCTCAAAAAATTTTGATGAAAATTTTAATTTTGCAACAAATAATTACCGTAACCTTCAACCAAAAAGTTACATTTGCATTTATAATGTATGTAAGGAAAATATATTCTAGTTGATCTAAATGAGCAAACATGCTCCTTTAGACATTTCAGTTACTTTAATCAACCAAAAACCAAGGTTTTTTTTTCTAGATTACTTTTTTCAACCAAATTTGAAGATCAAATGCTTTGATACAAAGTATGAAAATAACCAGAACATCATATTCGTGGGGTTTTCTTTTAATATGTAAACAATCTGACATGTATTAAGACTCCCAGCTCTCAGGGCGAGGAAGATGAGTTTGGTGGTGGCGCCTGGGCAGCAATGAAGTCGGGAGATGGGCCTGGATGAGAGGAACCCCTCATGCTTTCTGCACTACTTACAGCGTTGTCATGGTGCTTCGTAAGGTAAACTTTTCTCCTCCCAACCCGATAGTTAAAACTTTTCCCTTTTAACTGGAGCTGTGGTATGCATGTTGTATTGTTACACACACTATTTAGGTCAAATTGTTCTTATAGTGATTCAGCCTTCATCATTGCATGCTGTACCGCCGTTGGGGTCTATTGGATTAATCAGGACGAATGACAGCTCTGCTCAGGAGGTGTTACGTGATGATAACACCGAGATCATTCAGTCATCAATCATGCTAATGGAGACGCGGTTGCTATGTTTTTCTATGTTCAGGCAAAGTTTTAAAGATGTTTCTCACCTCCTCCCTGACATGTACTCCAGGCGGGTTACGGCTAAGCTCCTGCAAATATCAGCCTCACAAAATCCATGTTCGTATGAATAAACAAATGATCACTCAGCTCTACATGTCTAAATTTAAATCCAGTGGGAAGAGCAGATGATCTCGCTGTCTCCCATTTGCCATTGCTGGGTGTTTCTGCTGAAACGAAGAAGTGATTAGATCTCGAGCTGACAGAAATACTGGTTCATAGACGACACAGCAATAAGTTCTGAGTGGATCTTTACCGATGCAAAGGACAGTTTATCAGAGTGACTAAGCATCTGTCTGTTATTCCTGAATACACTAAATCAAAGATGTGTGTTTACGCTTATGCGGAGGACATCAAACATCCTTGTAACAAGCTGGGAATTTCACAGTTGGCATGGTAATGACTGCCACAAGTTGTATATGATCGTATATAATTTACATAATTGTAGTTGAAACTGCTATCCTACAGAGTTCAGAGAAAGACGTCTGCATCTATGTGGGGGAGTATTTACAGCTACGAAGGAAAGATTCAAATTAGTTCTGCACAGTATTGACATAATACCTCATTGTGATTTTTCTGTTTGATTTTGGGTAATGGGTCTTTTTGAGTCTTGCCAACATCATTTATACACCATAAACAGTCACGTGATAGTCAGATCCATTAAATAGCAGGACCCACATGAACTCAACTGTGGTGTATTGACAAACTTGTTTCTCCTTCAATTTAAGTTAGACGGAAACAACCAAATTACTGTACATATTATTCTCCTTTCTCACATATGCCCATATCAATTCACGACTTAACAAAGCAACTTTGATTCCAGTTTGGCTGTAATCCACTCTCACAAAATCAGGTTTCTGCTGGAGCTCGGGCATGTTGCTGACTAACACGCCTCGTGCTGGGTGACCTTCACCAGCTCTTGGTGGAGTGATGGGTTGCTATCTCACATCTAAATGTGAGCAGTCGGGTGGCATGAGGAGAAGGTGCCAAGCTAAGTGGCGGCTTTTACAGTAGAGCCTAGAATTAATCATACACCTGGCAAAATTTGAGTGGGTTACATTTAATCCCTGAAAAAATTAGACATTGGAGAGAAAATAGTATCGTATGGAAATATATTTGATTTATCTTTGAACCAAAGTGACATACTTTAAAAGCTGGTGTTCCATGCCAAAGAAAAATGAGCAAAATGCCAACATGACCTGCAAAAAGATGGTCAGCAAATAAAAGAAATATTCAGTTGATTAAAAAAAAATAGTGTGAAAAGAATTGACTTTGGAACATTTAGTTTAAATTAAAAGTTGAGCTTTTTTTTTCTCACAGCAATTTTTCTTTGAATGTTCTTTTAAAAAGAAGTGCGTGTCATGTCCATCTGGAAAAAAATTTTTTTTTTGATTAAAAATTATTTTGAGTCCGAGACCAGGGTATGAATAATTTTCAGTATGACATCCAAGTCCTTGAGAGTTAAAATGAAGAGCAACAAGAGAAACTTTAATTTTTTATTTTATAAAAGCAAAATTATTTTAAAGATGTCCTTTTTTTTTGTCTTTCTTTCTTTCATTAGGCTGCTTTGAAACAACTGGCCCGAAACAAAGTTCCTAACATGGCCGTTCTGCTGAAGAATATCGTCCATACTCACGCTGACGCTAAAGCTGTGTTTAAAGACCCAACTGGTAGCAAGCACACACACTTTTACACACTTAAAAACAGATAAAACTGATGTATTGGTTTCATGTTTGATCAAATATTTGGAGCAGGGAAAGTACCTGAGCTGAAATGTTTCTGACGTCCTCAGAGCTGAGGTGGTTGCCATGGGCATCCAGTGCAGCCACACCGCAGGGGGCCTGATGATCAGCGGGAGGGTGTGTTACTTCCCGCACCAACTAAAGGGCTAATTAGTGATTCGATAGCAGAGTGCCGTCAGTAGTCGAAGGGTATTCAGTACTTCTGACACAAAGAGAGGCCGTGCTTTCTTCATCACATTATGGTCATGTTTTTATGTACATTGGACCCTTAAACCTGGAGACAATATTATTGCTCCTAAAATGCGTTTGATTTGAATTGATATTCAAATGCTACAATTTTAAGAACTAAAAACCTTGAATCAATTGTCATGAAAGATTTTTCCACAGAGCAGTTATTTAATATTTGATGTTTTATACTTTAAATACAACATTACACCACAATAATCTATAATTTATTTTACTCAGTTTGATTCAACATGCTTTTTGTTTCCTCAATCCCAGGGGATTCAAAATTATTCCTAGTCACCTTAAGTTAGCGAAAGAATGAGATCGCGGATACAAGCGGCCGAAATGAGCTTCCTCCGCAGGGTAGCTGGGCTTTCACTCAGAGATCGGGTGAGGAGCTCTGCCATCTGGGAGGAGCTTGGTGTTGAGTCACTCTTCCTCCAGCTTGAGAAAAGCCAGATGGGGTGGTTTGGGCATCTGGTCAGGATGCCCACCGAGCGTCTTGCTGTTGAGGTGTTTCGGGCACGTCCCATAGGGAGGAGACCAAGAGGCAGACCCCATACCCGCTGGAGAGACTATGTCTCGCAACTGGCTGGGGAACGACTCGGGATCCTTCGGGGTGAGATGGAGGATGCAGCTGGGGTGAAAGAAGCCTGGTCTTCCCGTCTGAGGCCGCTGCCCCCGCGACCCGGCCCTGGAAAAGCGGAAGACAACAGAACGGAACCTTAAGTTACATGTAAACTCTGTTGTCATGTAAAAGTTGCCGCATAAGTGACCGAAATGCTGCTAAAACCAAATAAGCAGCGTGATTGGATCTGTTTTTTTCATTCGGACCTAGTGTGGAATGAAAGGAAGGGAGGAATTGCTGTCAAAAAAATGAAACTTAATGGATGTATTAATAAGCTTTATCTGTTAATATTGCATTTCTGAATTAACTAAAGGTACCATGTTTGTTAATGTATGCTACGAGATAAGAATTACTTGTCCCTTAAAGCACATTAACCCCTCTATAACAAACTTCTGTTGAGTTGTTGAAGTCAGATCTGTGCACTTGAATACATCTGTTGGTGTGAAGTGTGTCAGTGGGTTGGACGTTCTGCTCTTATGTGTTTTCATTTGAAGGAGAGATGCAGGGTACAGTGCACAGGCGTCTCCTTGAGGAACGTGTGGAGGAGCTGAAGGTTGGAGCAGTCCTGCTGCTCAAACAGGTCAGATGATTGTGAAATATTTTTAGGTTTTACGGCTCCATCCGCAGGTGTTTCAATTTGTTCCTCTCAACAGGTAGGGGTGTTTTCTCCATCCCATCGAAACCACTACCTGAACGTGACCCCCAACAATCTTCTGAGGATCTACTCGCCCGATGGAGTTGTTTCGTCCTCCATTCACCTCCAGCCACTGGTCCCGGTAGAAGCAGAAAAAATAATCAAAGCTCTCAGAAAGCCACAAACTTTCCACTAAGATTTTTTTTTCCCTTCCTTTCTAGGAGCTCCCGTTGATATCCACCCCTAAGGCTCCGAACATCCTGCAGAAACCAGTGTCCCACATGCAGCTGATGTTTGATGAAAAGGAGGACGAGGAGAATTTCACAGAGAGAGCAGAAGACCGGGCACATGCTGAGGATACCCAATCAGCCGGCTCCAGCAGAGCTCCCAAACACCACGCAGGGAATTCAGCTCCTCCAGAGGCCGACTGGGATGCAGGTGGGGGTCTGAGTTCTGTATCAAGACATGTAGGCAAACAGACTATAGAACCTATAGCAACCTGCTGAGAAGCAGTTAGAAACTCATCCGTTAGCAAGACGTTATGACAAATTCCTCAAAAGGACTTGTTCCAGCAATTATCAAAGCTGCTCAAAATAAAAGTGAAAAATAATTTTTAAAAAAGGTTCAATTCCTCCCCGAGGGTGGCATCAACACGCACACACAGATTTTCAAATGTCGAGGTGTGTGTGTGTTTAGATATGCAAAATGCGCTCTTTTCATGCTTATGTGCTTGATGCTGTAAACGCCTGCAGGTGTGTGTGTCATTGTTTCACCTTTATCGCCTCAGATGTTGTCACTCGCTAAACTAAACTTATAAAAGGAAGTGTGACATGAAGCATGACCGGTGTGTTTTCTAAGAATAGCAGGAATTGTTGATCAGAGTGAGACGCAACGACCTTTAAAGCGTTGTAAAATTTGTGTTGCTTCATCTTCAAGGAACTTAAAGTCAGTAGTGTGTTTAAAGACACACTTTTACACGCAGAGCCAGATCAAACGATGGAAAAATATTTGGGTCTCCACCAGAGCTAACAGATATCCTAGAATTTATATATATTTGAAGCAGTATGATAGATCTTCCAGTGCTGACAACCTAGCAACTTCTTGTGATTACAACGGTGTATCAATATGACGCGGTTCTCAACAAAGTAAATTTTGTTTGTAGATTCAGGATTAACATGGCTTTTTTGACCCGTCTTTAAATCAAGGAGGCTCTGGTCCAGAAGTCTGCAGAACTGGACATCACACTCCCCTGGCTACTCAAGGCCTGTGTTGCTAAACTCAGAGAGACCCTAGAAGTTTTTAATCAGAGTTTACGATTTAGAGAATGCCCACCCTCTGGAAGACAACGTTTCAGTAAAAGACAAAAAAAACACGACCTAGCGAGCTGAATGACTTTAATCCTGTAGCACTAACGTTCAATTTGATGAAGACTCTATTCTGTCCTGCATTGGGTTGTCCTGTGGTGGGAGTGCATCAAAGCCAGACCACTCCAGTCTGGAGAAACTGTGCAGGCAGGCTGGCTTGGTGATCGACGTGAAACTGAACTTGTGTTGACTGTAAAAGAGATGAACTGTCGCAAACCTGAAGACCATTCTGTACAGTGGCGGGCACCTACGGCATGCTGTACTCAGCAACCACAAAAGCTGAGTCAGCAGCAAACGACTGCATCCCAGGAATAGGGCTGAGAGATATTCCAGGTCTTTTATTCCTCGTTGAAGGACGCTAACCATAAGAACAGTGAAGTGGGCGCTTTATTTTCTTCTGTTAGTGTTTTTTTTTTTGTTAATGGTTCAAGAAAGTGTACTTTCCCAGGTGGACTGCTATAGGAATTAATGAAGTGCATTTTCATAGTTATTGTTGAAAACTTAAATTGCAACTTTATTGGTTTCTACGAACCTAATTAATTTCACGTGAGTGCCAAATTCTTACTGGCCTGCAGGAAACAAATGGAAGACATTTGACTATTTTTGGGAGAAAATGAAATAAAACAGGACAAATTGTTGCAGACTCTTTTTGATTGCATTTCTAGTTAGACATTTTCATTATCGTCTTGTAATGTCTGTTTGGTTTTGTCATACAAACACAGGTCAGTGCGTACCTGGCATCCCAACGCAATGGAAGCTCTCACTGTTTTAAATTCATATTTGCCAATGAAGGTCTGACTTTTGAATGTGAAAATAGTAACACCTGTCAGAGGAAAGTCTATAAAGGGTAAGAAAGGGTTTTACAGCCATAAAACATATGCATAAAATAGAAAACTAAAATTTGACTACTTAGCAGATTTGGCCTATTGCGAGCTAATTTTAGAACACAGCTCCTGCAGTGAACGAAGGATGACTATAATAGGTAGGCATTAACAGCTGCCTTTGGTATTTTTCTGGCTTCTACTGAGCGTGCGTCAACAAAACCAGAAAGTGATTTACAGACTGTGGAGTCCAATCAGATAAGGCAAATTTAAGTTGTACTGAAAACAAGTGAATTTATAAGCATCTTCCACGCCACCTCTAAGTAGGTATAAATTACTTTTTGCAATAGTTAATGTCCCTCAGATGTTTTTATGTTTGTTTTGCAGATGATGACCTGGATACATTGCTGGGGGAACTACCTGAGGACACCTTCTGATGTTGACTTCACGTCAAATTTTCTGTTCAGACTTCAAACACGTCCTCCCTGTTCTCGCTCTTTTTATTTTATATCACTTACGCGCTTCTAAAAACTTGTAAAAAAATGTACAAAATATGTTAAAAAAGTGGTCCTTTTTTGCCTTCTGTCTGGCTCATCCATAAATCTTTATCACAAAATAATTGATGTGTCCTCAAAAGCAAAGTCGTCTCTAATTTTGTTGAAACTTGTGAATATTTCTTGTTTTTTAACTTTCAAATGGTTCATATCCTTGTCAAGTCTAATTTATTTGCATGTTAAGAATGATCTGCTTGCTTTTATTCCTGTTTTTGCTGCTCTCACCTTGAAGTCGAAAGCTAATCTGCACAGCATTGATTGGCTAATTATGCAAAAAGAATGGAAGGTGAGGCTTTTCTTATTTGGTTCTGTCCTCTATCTGAATTTCCAGTCATTATCTACATCCCCGAGCTTCCACATAGGGCGAATAAACCTCCCCCAGCTTGTTTACAGTGCCTGACAGGAGACGTCCTCACAACCTCGGGTGTCTACACTGAATGAGAGGTGTTTACCCCTTCTTCACCAGGGTGGGCTTCACTGTGAATAACAAGCTTTTCTGGTGTTGTTTCCCCATCGGTTTTTCTCTAAAAGTTTGAGTTTTAGGCTCAATAGTCGACTGGTTTTCTTAACCCTATAAATTAAAATGGAAAGCTCCATTGGTGCACCTCAAGGCACTATCCTGGTGATTTGGAGATAGCTGCACAAAATTGCCTCCAGGTTAATGTTTATACCTCATTTAATTTCAAACAAAAAGAAAACTTAAAATGCACAATCTTGGATGGAAGATTTAAAGTGATATTAATACCGTGCAAGTGTAAATGCCAGAAGAGTGTTGATTAATACTGTCGTTGGTAGATGAAGTTCTTGCTAACATTAATTCATTTCATGACTATGAGAATATACAGTCATGTGAAACCCAGGTAAGACTCTACAATGAAAGTTTTAATTGGAAGCCATTTTCCTCCTAAAATTAAGCTGAAAGACTTTCTGCCAATGCTACCCTGGTATATTAGAGGATGGACTATCTGTCTTAACATTTACCAATTAGCAGAATGCAAAGAGAGAGGTTCAGGTCCACAATGTCTGCACGCACAGTCGACACACTCATTTTACACTGCCCTTCTATTTGCTACTGGCTGAGCTAAGAAGTTATGTCAACTTTGGATCTCTCGCTTCTTAATTATCTACTGACAAGAATTTATTATTCTTCATAATCTACTAAGATGGCCTGCAGGAATAATTTCTCCTTGGGTATGGTCATGAATTTCAGACAAGATGTCTATGGTCATGTCTTATGGCAGCGGGGAAGTACAAACCAATAGATGTATACTTATAAGTACTTATACTGGTTTCCTAAATATATTTATTATCGGATTGGTGTTTTTTTTATATACATGTATGTGTGAATCTATTGTATATACTCTAATATAAATTTGCATAGATTTTTATGAATATACACGCATATATATCTATAGATAGTTGAGCCACATATGGTTGAACTTTCGTTCCAGGAAAAAGAACAGAAGCATGAGGCAAGGCCAGCTGTCAGGCCTTTACTAATCTTCTGCATGGCTAGTTATTTGGATTGAGTGAAGGCAGATTAGACTGCCAAAATCTTAAACCTAATTTTCAATTCAGGAATTTGTTTAATCCCTGTACAACTATGCTTAATTCTTCATGAAGATGAGATCTGCTTAGTTAAGTCTTTAGCAAGCAGAAAGCCTTACATCTGTTAGAGAGCACAACACATTAGAGAAAAGAGTTTGTATCTGTAATTCCAATTAAACCATTGGTTTTTTCAGTCAGTCATCTTCTTATCCGTCTGTCCCTTTCGGGTTGCGGGGGGTGCTGGAGCCAATCCCGGCTAATTTAAGGCGAAGGACAGGGTACACCCCGAACAGGTCGCCAGTCTACGCGGGGCCACACACATACAACCATCCACACAAACACTCATTCATTCCTAGGGACAATTTGGAACCGGCCAATCAACCTACCATGCATGTCTTTGGAGGGTGGGAGGAAACCGGAGTACCTGGCGGAAACCCAAGCAAACACAGGGAGAACATGCAAACTCCACACAGAAAGGACAGTATTCCAAGCCTCGTTCCCACCCGGGACTCGAACCCACGACCTTCTTGCTGTGAGGCCACTGTGTTATCCACTGTGCCACCGTGCCGCCCCATTGGTTTTTTTCTTAGTGTAATGTGATGGACAGACATATTGGTGTGCTGTGAAATCAATCAAATCGAAAAAGGATAAGGATGATATTGAAAAAGTCTGGTGAAAGTTTTTTTATGTCCCATGTTGCACACAATTGAAAGCAAAAGATCAAATTTTTATCTTCTCTGATAAATACTTAACTTTTGG